>JARYGA010058087.1:0-60943 GCA_030545235.1 Helianthus tuberosus
TGTGCTTGTCTGATTATATGATTGATTATTTGTGCATATTTGTGTTTATGATACAGACACCATGGATTCATCAGGCACTGGTGAATCGGACACCACGGACCCTAGACCCATAGTATCAGACGACTTGGAGTCTTCAGAGCACGAGGTCCACACATCAGATGTTACTAGCACAGACGAGGATGACTTTCAGCCCTTTGCGCTACCCGACGCTGTCGATGAGCCCGCTAATGGTCCTTTTGCTGGGTACCTACCACTCGTAGAGATCCCTGCTCCTATACCTTTGGCCGTTTATCCTGCTTATGATATGCTCCTCGACGCCGACGCTGACGACGACGTCGATCCGTTTGATGATGGGCCCCTGGAGGACGATGTTGAGGGCGAGGCCCTTCTAGCTGACAGTGGTCTTTTGTTACTCGCAGATGCCCCAGCTGAGGAGTCACCTGCACACTCACCCGCTCCAGACTCCTTCGAGTCTGTGGCCTCCGCACCGTCATACACTCAGAGCGCACAGCACTAGTCACACGGTTCAGGCTGGCATGCCCATTGATCCTGTGATTGCTGACCTACCCATTGACGATCACCCTACTGATGCACCACTACTGGAGGGTGACCATGTTATTGCTGCTGATCATGTTGATCCCCCACTTATCGCTGTTATACCTGCTGACTCTCTTGTTGCACCCCACCCTGACCCTGTGCATGTACAGTTCGATCATGCGCCTTTTGCAACCCAAGTCGATCCTCGATACGCGCACACCCAAAATGGGTGGATAGACGATGACAATGGTTTCCCACCTTTCGAGTTTCCTGTGACGCTCTCTTGTGGCCCCTGTTCCAGTTCCTATGGATGCACCTTTGCTACCCACACTTACCGCTGATGGCCTCCACACCGTTACATGACCCGGAGCCTGCACTCGAGCCAGCTGCTACACCATTTGGGTCAGCTTGATGTTGCGCCTGTTGAACCTACACCTTTACGTGATCACGACCCTGTTTCTTTTTGGTCTGCCATACATTGCACCCCTGATATCTACCTGCCTCGGCCAATCTCCTCATTTGTGAGACGTTCGCTTTTACACCCGCAACCGCTGACATTACTCCTTTCCCCTATGAAGACCAACGTCCATTGCGCCAAGATGCCTATAGCTTTCCTTCAGAATAGAACCGCACCTCGGGGAGGTACTTCAGGTCAGCACCCGCATAACGATTCATCTGCTACAACAGCATATTCCCAACTACACAAGTCGCACCACTTGCTACATTCACCTCTACAACATCAGGACGAGCCATCTCGATGATTCCTATTGTACACTGTGCTGAAGATAGACCCTTACATTATAAAGGCCACACGCGAGATGAGTTGCTCCTGTAACATCAACCACAGTTAAGGATATGAGTCACAGAATGTTGGAGCTTGAGCTGACGCCACAATTGGCAACTTCAATTGCAAAACATTACATAACCAAAAACATGATTAAGGTGTCTACATCACAAGCCAGCATTTTGCCAGAAAAGTTTATGTTAGACACCAGGATTCTGATACACATTTCTTTACTATCGGGCGGCAGGGCAGATAATTACCCCGACGTATATACCAGCTCGAGGAGGGACTCTCGCATATTAGCGGTCACTTTTCTTTCCTCCTCCACCCCAGTCACCAGTATAGTTGATTTCTGAACTATGCGGATTGCATTACATTTGAGTGAAGACCCTAATGACGAGCCGAGACCGTGAAGACCCTTAAAGACCACGTCTGACTACGTAATTTTGATACACTGATATACTTGTTGGGCAAGGGTAGGGTGACCCTGTGTCCCTTTTGATATGATACGCTTTGTAAGACAATGCAATTGCGGTCGGAAGATAACGAGAGCAAATAAACATACGACAACCCTTGTGGCCCTTAGTCACTTGTGATGTACAATACAGTTATACAAATTTTAAACATTATATTGCGGTCTTGAATTACGATAGCGCAATCGCAATATTCCCATTATATGTGATGTTGGGATTAATTGTCCTAATCCTATAACATGAGATGTTATGTGCTCGATGAATGATATTACGTACGTGCGTTATTTACTTACTATGACCTGACCCATACAATCATCATTTAGAAGATGCCTCCAAGACGGGATGTACGCATACCCACCAACGAGGCGGAACTTCAGGGAATCATTGCTGCAGTCATCGCACAATACGAGGCCCATCGCTCCGAGCGCAACGGAGGTACCTCAGGAAATAACCCACCCAACGGCTGCACCTACAAGCAGTTCTTAGGCTGCCAGCCCCTACATTTCGACGGCACTGGGGGTGCCGTAGTCTTCGTACGCTGGATTGAGAAGACGGACACTGTTTTGCGTGCGAGCAAATGCGCCCCAAGAGATCAGGTCACGTACATTTCCGGGCTGTTCCGAGATGGGGCTCTGTCATGGTGGAAACTTCAGGTTCAGACAATGGGCGAGGCTGCTGCGTATGCTTTATCATGGGACGAGCTGAAAGAGCTAATGCATAAAAAGTACTGTTCGAGAACAGAAAGCCAGAAGGTAGAAACTGAGTTCTGGAACTTGAAGATGGAAGGTCCAAAAATAGCTGAGTATGTGGAGAAGTTCCAAGTTCTATCGCGTATCGTTCCTTACATGGTAGATCCAGATTTTAAGAGGATTGAGCATTTCATTTGGGGATTGGCACCCCAAATCATGAGCATGGTAACGACATCAAAGCCTACAACAATCACTGAGGCCATCAATCTAAGTGTAGCCTTGACGGAAGAGGCAATCAGGATGAACAAATTTTCAACCTCTGAGGAGAAGGAGGAGACTCATGTAGAGTCATCTGGGGACAACAAGAGAAAGTTGGCGAATTTCAAATAGGGTACCCAGTCGAGTAGCAACAACAAGGCCAAAAAGAGAAAAGAGCACACGGGTATCCTACCAAAGTGCGACAACTGTCGACGTCACCATAACGGGCGGTGTAGATATGGAAAATGTGGTAACTGTGGCAAGGTGGGACATGTCAAGGAAACGTGTCTGCAGGGTACTAAACATGGAAATAGAGGTCAAGATGGTAGGGGAAATCGCGGAGGAAATAACGACGACAACAACTATCAAGGCAGGGATGGTGACGATCAAGGCTGTGGCCAAGCATGTTTTAATTGCGGTGATGCGGGGCATTTCAGGAAGTATTGCCCTAAGAACACTCAGGCACGTGGATGAAAGCTCAACAGCGGGGATAGAATCCAAGCGTGGATATCGGTACGTCTCATAATAGTCAATGTTATGCTCTATTTGACAGTATTGTCAAATTTTAGCTTCAGAAAATGTAGTTGTTTTAGTAGTAAGTAACCTAGATACCCAGTGCTCGATAGAACAAGCCTAACGGAAGCTTCGACGTGATAATTGGGATGGACTGGTTGTCGAACAACCCGGCGGAGATTGTCATCCGCGCCCCGACGACGAACGGAGAAATGATCGTGATTCAGGGAGCAGGATACGCTCCTACGGATTATCAGGCAAAGAAGACACGAAAATTTTCGCACAAAGGATGTGTTGCATTCTTGGCTCATGTCGTGGAAAAAGAAGCCGAAGAACCAAAACTCAAAGATGTCCCTGTGATTGGAGAATACCCTGAAGTCTTCCTCGAAGACTTGCCGGAATTGTCTCCTCAACGATTAGTCGAATCTCGCGTCGATTTAATTCCAGATACTGCACCCGTAGTTGATGCATCGTAGCGACTTACATTTTCGGAGATGCAAGGATTGACAGAGAAGTTTTAGCAATGGATAGAGAAGGAAGATAACAGACCAAAATTCCCATTTGGGGTAACCCCATTTCTACTCGTCAAAAAGAAGGATGATGATTTTCAAATAAACATCAACTACCAGGAGCCGAACGAGCTAACACACGAGAGTCGGTGACTTATACTAAGGGTTAACGAACCTCTTATATAACTAACTATGAGGACCCAACTACTACTACGCAACTGATCGACGATCGAGCGTCGTTAGCGGTGAAATTCAGGAAGAAAGTTTACCGATGAAAATTGTGGGACAATGACTAGTTCTTAGACGTACATAAAAGTGGTGCTTCCTACACAATGCACAAACCAGCCCACACGGGACACGAAATCTGGAGGATTTAGAAAACATATATTTAGGACCTTGGGAACCCAGGTCCAAACTCGTAAAGGTTTTTATTTAGGAACCATATCTGTCAACTCAATCAACCATCATTAACGTGGCGCATATGCCAGTTCCGTTAACCAAACAGAGAATACTTGGATTTCTTTTACTCCTGGCAAGTAGATGTTTGCATCTCTACTCCCCTTAATGGTAGTAGTTGCATCACACAAGTTTTCTTTGCTGAGAGCGAACACACATTTGTTTCGATACTTGGTCATTTCTTCATTTAGCAAGCACTCATTGTTTCCGTACTCGGAAACTTTCATGACTCACATGCATCATTTGCTACGCACGTGGTTTTGTTTCGAACAAACACTTCATTGAAATTTAAATATTACCTTGCTAAACCCAATTACTGATTCGTGATTCGAATGACCTACATTTTTGTCATTGTTGACTCTATTGTTATCAAGTCAACACACTTATTGAAACTACTTTCTTTCAAGTTACATGTTTGCTATCATGTCAAGATTTCCTTGTTGATACGTACGTTTATTGTTTGGTTACTAGGTTCAACTGCTTGAACTTATCCAGCTCACCTGCTTAAATTGAGACGCCATATGATGCACTGAGAGCATCGTATTCTAATACTTTGGCACAGATTCTTTTGTTTCGGGTCGTGGTAGACTTATTTGGCCTAAGACTCCACAAAATCGTGGATAGATTTCAACACCTTACAGTGATACTTTCACATAATAGAAGCTTGCGCTTATTTGACTACTCACTTCGTACACGGATTTAATTGATTATTTGAAAACTTGCCCTAAATCCGTTTCTTTATCACAATTAAATCACTCTCAACACACTTGCGTGCTGAGTTAAAGGTACATAAATTCATTTCATATCATGATGTACCCCCTAACGATTCTTTCGTTGTAAATCAAATGCCTTGCGATACTTATTACATTTCATCTTCGATTGGAAACAGTGGATCTTTGATGTTCCGTATTTAACTGAAAACTCTGTAACATGGTATAAATCAAATCTTCAGATTGCCTCAGTACACTTTCATTTGATCTCAAACGCGGTGAACTTGTTCAGTCACCACTATTATTGGGAAATGCCATTACGACACCTTGTGGTGTCATCATAAACTTGTAGCTTGTGCTAATCATGGTAACCGTTTTACACGAGACCACCCATACTTCTGTTTGATTTATCATTTAAACATTTCCGATGCAACTACGAATCAAGACAATGCTACACCAGATTCGCTTGTATTCCATTCGGTGTATCTCCACTATTCAAAAATGTCGACACACTAAACCTTACCAGACATTTATTCAAGAGTTGACAGATCATTGTACTATTACATTGAGTTGTTGCTTTTGAGTTCATATAGCGGGTGCTATGATTTGTGAAAACCTGTTTGCATATTGTAACCAATCGTTTAAAAGAATCTTATTAGTCAAAACTCCACTTTTGTGGAACCCCTGCTAGCTGGTTTACACTAGATTATACGTCAAGTACGTTTTGTACCGTTGACATCCAATGCTAGAAGCACACGCCTTTCAACCCTAGGATTCGGGTTGATATATATTCTAGGACTCAGCTAATGTGAGTAAGGTCTGTTTCGATTTGATGATTATCTACTTCGATATTATCCATATACATACGTGTGTGCTTAACCATAAGTAGTAGGGTAGTACAAATTTCGAAGACGAAATTTATTTAACGGGGGGAGAATGTGACAACCCTCACCAAACCAGGTATCCGTACGACTTAATTAATAATTAATTACTGCTTAATTACTGTGCTTACTTGAATTTGTGGATAAACTGCTACTTGAATGCTGATACATGTACTTACTTGCATCATACTTTACTTGCTGTCACTCCATGTTTTGCTGACAGCACCTTTGTGACAACCTTGATGCACCAAACGCACAGTAGCACAATGAACGGATAACCTATTAAACGTGCTGTTATAGCCAGCACCAGGCAAGTACTGCCTCTAAGGCCTGTAAGAGCCTGAGATAGTTTGCTACACTAGTGGTGAGTGTAGGAATATAAGGGTTGTAGAACTGCGTCACTAGGAATGAGATACAGTGACCGGATGTGCCTAAAACATACTCTAGGTACAAAATTCAGCATTTGGTTAACTAATGAAGTGCCAAAACATGAAGAAAAATATTACTAGACACTTTCCAAAGTATCGGGAATAAGTTGCGTCACTAAAAATAATAATAACGACACTTTAAAGCTTTGTTAAGCACTTTAACGGATCTCTATCCAACCGAACAACCGGACTTTACCCGGAACACTAAAATATTGCTAATAACATTGTTTCTCTTTTTCTGAGCCGGTTAGGGTCCCTGAATACCCTAACACCCGCTATATTGCATGACACACTAATAACCGAGTTAACCTTCACACTTAACTAACTAATACTTAGTGTTTGGTTGAAAACTAACTAGATTACCCCCCCCCCCCCCTAACCAAACCGTCCCCAAGGGGGGACACCCCTTGTACTTTGATGGATTATTTAAATCTTGGATGTCTAATATCAATTAGACACATGAACCCTTGGTTAATGACCATGAGAATTACCTATAAGATCAACACATAACCCACATGAACATTTCCACTCAACACTCATCACCACAAACTCTCTCTCCCTCTCTAATAGCTCACGGCCGAACCCCCTACACCATCCATCCATCATTTCGATTTTGATCAAGCAATTCCAAGTATCTACAAGTGTTAAGGATCACATACGAGGAGGCTTAGTGCATTCGGAACGCGAAGGACCTCATTACATTGCTTTTATCCACGCGTTCTTCGACTAGAATCTTCCCTAGCCTCGAGCTAGTAGTAAGTTACTATAATCACACTCTCGAACTATTTTAAGGCGGTTAAAATGATATGTAACGGTTAAAGTTCAAGAACATGCAAGATGATGTGAAAAAGTCTACTAAAAATGCTAAAAATGTTGGTTAATAGCACAAGGGTTGTGTAAATCTTGTAAGATTTGTTTTGTGTGATTATTTAGTGCCGATCTATGTTGTGGTAGCTCGGATCATCATCTAACCCGGGTTAGTCATGTTCATGGATCATGACATAGAGTTGTTTAAATATAAAAAGGGTTAAATGATGAAACTCTACCACACACTAAACATGAACTTGTGTAAAATCGACTTTACTTACAAAATAGTGTTTAAAACTAGTAGATCTACGGATCTACAAGCGGTATTTTCAAAGGACCGAGTGTCAAGGAAATCATATTTTTCTAAAGCCGGATCTTACATGAACAAGAATGATTTTTAAACACACAAGTGTGTAAACACTTGTGTAACACTAAGTTTCGACAAAGAAATTGTTTTGTCAAATTTTACAAGAAGTTGTAAAGATGGAATTTCTTTAAAAACAAGGTTTTTACAAAACCGGGTTGGTTTATATAAAGATCCACTAAAAGTAATGAGAATTACTACAAGTTTTGAGTAATCCACAAGTTCATGTAATTTATGCGATTTATATATATTCTGACTAATTGATGCTTTGAACATTGTTTTGATTGAATGAGAAAATTGTTGGTTTGATTTATAAAAGAAAATGATACGCTTAAAAGCGTGGCCACCTCCAGTTACGGGGGAAACTCTGGCGAAATTTTTCTAAAAACCTAACACTTGGGAATATTTTCACTACAAGTGTTGTAAATCTATTTTTGACTTGATTTCAAAGCGTAAGTTTCGCCACGACTTATTTACAAAAATTTTCTAAATATCGGAGGTGGGATTTTCACAAAATGAAACTTGATAAATATATATTTAGTATATATTTTTCACCACAACACTTGTGAGATTTTTATGATTATTTTGTGAACTATACAAATATTATTTTTAGGGTAAAAATAATATTACTAAATATTAACGGCTCCAAAATATTACGAACGCCTTCATAATAAATATTAAGTTACAACGGTATTATTATTACCACCCGAACTTCAAAGGTAACTTACGCATTTCGGAAAAATACTATTGAACGCGTGTTTTGACAAAAGTATTATTTTGGAAAAGTATATGGAATAAAATATAATATTTTTGGGAAAAATATTTATATTTTGGAAAGTAAAGTATTTTGGATAAATGGAATAAAATATATTTTTAAGTGAAACTTAATAATATATTTCGAAGATATACGAACGCACATGTATTAAATCCCCCATCCTTGGGAAGGAGAATGATTACCACGTATTTACAAAATATAAACACGAGATAGTTGTCTAACTATTTCCCAAAAATTTAAACCTTAAGCTAAGGCACGGCCGTCCGTCTAATAGACTTAGTACGTGTAGGTCCTCGCACAGCTGCTTGATCAGGAGATATACTTGGTAGAGACGCACCACTGTGAGTTCATGTTCCCCTTTTTCTCTTAACTGTTTTCAGTTTTCTAAACTACGGGGGTGAAATACATGTTACATACTGCTACGGACAGTTACGAATGGTATGGTCAGCTAAGGAAGGAACTGTTAGGTTATGTGATTGGGTAGGTGAAATCTTAAGAACATTAGTCCTCGTAGTACGATCGAGAGATACAAGTGATAGGCCTATTTGAGCATAACAAACCCCACCCATGCGCCCTAAGGTTGGACCATGTGGTGACCTTGTCTTAACACCACCCATGCGCCCTCAGGTTGGACCATGTGGTGACCTTGTCGTAACACCACCATGGGCCCTCAGGTTGGACCATGGGGTGACCTTGTCCTATCCCCTCCCATGCGCCCGCAGGTTGGACCATGTGGTTTCACATTAACTGATATGTTTCCTTATTTGCTTTCATACCAGAGTTTACAAAACATTCATACTTACAATGATTATAAAGGTTTATTCGCGCGCACATACTAAACACATGAACTCGCTCAACAATTTTTGTTGATTTTTCCAACTTACATGTATTTCAGGGAACTAAGGATTCTGGCACGGTATGCTACGTTTTCCCGCTGCATAAGAGTTTCGAGGTGATCCAAGTTTAGGGGATGTGACTTTTACCTGGATGAGTCACAATCCTTAAACTGCGCTTATTTCGTGTTGATGTTTGTGTCTTCCGAACAATGTTTTATGTTATCAGGTTGTAGTTTCCGTTGCATGTGTCAACTCCTTAAGTCAATGTTGTGTTACTTATGTTTTAAGACTTAAATCAATGGATGATCTTGCATGATTTTATTTTCATATAGCTTTGTTATGATTAAGCTATGGTATTAAGAAGTCACACCAAATTGACCACGCTTCCGCAAAGCCAGGGTGTGACAACCAATTCGTAAAACATCTCGTTAAAAACTTGTTAATAAAACTCGTATGGTTTATATCATTTCGAAAACCTCGTTGTGTGATATCGTTTCAAAATCGTTTCCCAAGTGAACTAAATAATGACACGCAATGTAATATGATAAAAGCACTTATATATAAGATGTACCAACAGCGTATCTACCATGCTTATATCATACTACACCCGTCCCACTATCTAATCACTACCCAAAACCAATCGTTCGTTCAAATCATTTTATCTCGTTTAAGTCGTTCCAAATCGTTTCAACTCGTCCCAAAAATCGTTTTCATTTTAATTGTGAAACTACTTATGGTTGTCTCGCTAATAACATTCAAACCTTCGTGACTCGACTACCTCGTTTCTCGTATTAACAAACCACCAAAGGGTAAGTTAACAATCATCAGATTCGGTCGTTACCTACATAACCCCCACACATAACCATAGGTGTAGTCTGATAACGGGATTTGTCAGATCCTTTGGTACCATAACCTAATACTGGTCGGTTCGGCCAAAATTAATGAATGTCATTCGTTATGTAACTACAACCAACAAGTTTTGTTCACTTTATTGAAATCGTTATTAGTTTAGTATAAACCATATCAATCGTTTTTGAAATCATCGTTTAAACCTTGAAATCATTTTATACATATGAATCACCCCAAAACAATTGAAAACAGTAAAATAGGGGAACTATGTACTCACATTGAATGGTAGGGTATCCTTGATCTAAAGAACTTAGCGAAGCTCAGACAAACCAAGGAAATTCAAGTAGTACCTAGTAATCAGATCACTAGTAAATAAATCGACGCTTAAATCGGAAAATCGGATAGAATGATGTCTTGTAAACCAAATGAGTGTTGGAACTCATGTGATATGGTTTAACAAAGCCTACATCCTAAATCGGAACCTAACCTAAGTCCTTTCGACCCGTTACGACCCATTAAGGTAGCTTATGCTACTTTAATGCGTCGTTCGAGCAAAACTATTATATGTCAAAAACTATGTTCGGATGGTTAACTATGTGCTATCTCAAGTCTTACATGCCTAATAATACCTAAACATGTTACTAAATCAGATTATATGTCAAAAACTATGTTCGGATGGTTAACTATGTGCTATGTCAAGTCTTACATACCCAATAATACCTAAACATGTTACTAAATCAAAAGGGCGTTTTGGTCATTTTCTATGGGCATACAAGCTACTTAACAAATAACTAACCAATCCTATGTGATCATAAGGTATAACCTCAGTGGTTATTCCCTATGCAACTATGATCACTAATCGAGTTTAGTCGGACCCTAATGATCGACCAAACGGGTCGGGTTCGAAAGTCCAAGCGGTTGTTTAGACCGCTTAACTTACGACCTTAAACAAGCACTATACTAATAGTGACGAGCTAAACATGTTCAAACATGTTTAACCTACTTAGAAAGTTGATTTGGTATCAAAACAATGGGTTTTGATACCCGAAAATAGTTCCGTTGCAAAATGCGTGCTAAAACGCATTTTGACCGAAACTTTGACTCGTCACTACGCCTAGTTAACGTGGTAATCAGTAGGTATAATCGCTAAGGATTATAACCATCGTGATTACAATCACGTTGCAAAGTTCAATTGAACTTTGACTTGACCAATTGACTGGTCAAACTGAAAGTCAAACACTGTTTGACTTTTTAAACTAGTAAGCAATAAAAGAATGAAAGAATGCTCACTAAGGGTCCTTGTTATCTTTTCTATAAAGAATAAGTTCCCAAATCAGATGAGAAAGCTCCCAATCAGATGTAGAGAAGAGAAGAGAAGAAATGAGCAATGAAAATGGAAGAGAGCTTGGCTATTTATACTTGTTGCAACTTCACAAGATCATTACACATGGATTGTGTAGCCTCCAAGCAAAGATCAAGGCCCTACAATTGTCACAAGCAGGTACAAAGCCTTGGGGAAGATATAACTTGCTCCCCAAAACATGGAAATTGCATACAAGGGCCTGAATTATCAAACAGCAGCTGAAAATCAAGTTTTTGTTGCTGGGCATGCTTTACGGACCGTAAGGTCCTAGTGCATACGGTCCATAAGGACCTGCAGACCAGCAAGTTTCACAGTTTGAGAGTTTTGGCCCCTGATCTTGTTTTGTCGCGTATTGGCACTTCTAACACCCGTCAAGCCCATTTTCAAGCTCCACAATGATGTTAAAACATAGGGAACATGAAATATGCTTGAAAACATCTCGGGTGTCAGTTTGTTTGGCCGTACGGTTGCATTGTTCGGTTAATTACGACGGGAGTCGTAACGAACGCAAAAACGATCCAAATTAAGCGACGAATGGAATTTTTGCATGCCGATCACTAAAATAAAAAATATTTTAGTGTGTACAAAAATTTTGAATGTCCAGATGTGGTCAGAACGTAAGATATGCGCGAAAATGCAAACTTACATCGTTTTTGACACTTTTAGTCCCTGTAAGATCAAATAAGCATATTTTTGCACACCGAACCACTCAAAGCTTATTTCTAAGCTATGTTCAGGTTATTTATGGTATGTTTAGCTTATGATCAAGTTCCGGACTCTTCGATACCATACGAATCGGTATAGTTTCGCAGTTTGACACAAATAGTCCCTGTGATCGAATAGACTTGTTTTCAACACACCAAACCATCCAAAACTTATTTCTAAGTTATGTGGAGGTTATTTTAGGTATGTTAAGCCTATGTCACTATTCCGGAGTGTTTGTCGCGTTAAACTGACTGCGTTTACGCACCAGTTTGCGTATAACCTTCCAGAAAGCGATTTAAAGCTTGAAATCAGAATCGATTCGAATCGTAAAATCATCAAACACAAATACACTTATAGTAACACCAAAACACATTGTTTTATTAAAAATTAACATTGTTTTACATTGTTCGTCGATTACAGAGCACAGTTGTCACAGTATCGCAACTTGAATTATAGGTTATGGATATTGTTATACGTGTGTGTGTTATTATGTGTTGCTTGTGCATGTTATATTTATGTTGAGGTGTTTAATCGCAAACGCAACCACAACTCTATCGCAACGCAACCCAATCGCAAACACTAAATGCAAGTTATTTATGATGAATGTATGTTAGATATAGTAGTTAGGTCAATGGGTAATACTACCGCATCGCTCACTTAAAGCGCATCGCAATGCTCAAATGCACAAAATGAAACATCGAAACGCAACTCGTCAGACCAACTCGATCGAATGACCATTCGATCGAATGGTCATCCGAACGGATGACCATCCGATCGGATGGCCATCCGATCGACGTTCCATCCGATCAGTCCTATGTGCACACCTTTCCTCTTTTGGAAACCCTATAAATACCCCTGTCACATCCCAAACATTGATGTGACAGTTCTCTCACTCGACCAACACGCTCAAGCCCTCTTTTCTCTCGATTCCTCGCGATTCTTGTAAGTTTCTACCCCGAATCTTGTACATCTATCATCTACACGCACTTCTTCATCATTTTCACCTTTGAATCTCCACTTTTAACCGTGAAATCACCGGGTTTGAGGTGTTCTAGGATGATTTCATCATGGAGTTCTTATGAACTTCAAGGTTTGGCCTCATTCCACCAAGAACAACTCAGATCTACATGATTTCCACATAATTAATGTGACACCTGTGTCTTTTCAATCGTCAAACAAATACCAAACTAATGAAATATTTTATTTCATACTTGGGACTTGTATAAATATGTGTATCATTTGCACATATCAATTCTTGTTCGATTTCAAGCTTTAAATCGTTTTCTGGAAGGTTATACGCGCACGATGCGTAAATATAACCAGTTTAATGAAAAAAACACTCCGGAACAGTGATATAGGCTTAACATACCTTAAATAACCTTTACATAACTTAGAAATAAGTTTTGGAAGGTTTGGTATGCCAAAATCAAGTTAATTCGCTTAGAGGGACTAAATTTGACAAACTGCGAAAGTATGCCAAATTGAACTGTAACGAACATTCCGGAACATGACCATAAGTTAAACATACCATAAATATCCTTTAAATAGCTTAGAAATAGGCTTTGAGGGGTTCGGTGTGCTAAAATAAACTTTTGGGTCATTCAGGGACTAAAAGCGTCAAAAAATGCACAAGTTTGCCCTTTCGCGCATAACTTACGTTCTGAATACATCCGGACATCCAAAAATTTATGTAAGCACTAAAATATTTTATTTTAGTGTTTGGCATGAGAAAAATCCATTCGTTGCGCAATTTGGATCGATTTTCGTGCTTATGCGCATTCCGTCGTAATTAAGCGAACATCGCGATCGTACGACCAAACGAACCAACATCCGGCATATTTTTTAGCATGTTTCATGTCCAAAATGTTTAGGCATCATTTTAGGGCCTTAACGTTGGCTTAACGGGCCTTAAACGTGTCGGAAATGGCTTTAATGCATAACAGGGACCAAAACTGTCATTTCTGCAAACTTGTTTCTGACCAGAGGGGCCAGGCGGCCCGCGTGAGTCTTGTGTGTCTCCTAACATGGCCCGTGTCAGCTTCCCAGATCAGATTAATCAATTTTAACAGCTGTTTACAGCTGTTAACCACTCAAAACCCACCCACACTTGTCATTTCCTGCTAATGGGGGGGGGGGGGGGGGGCATTTTGAGTTACCTTAGTGTTGCAACAAGTGTAGGGACAAGATCAAAGCACTGTATTCGAGGAACGATCCTAACGGTCCTAGAAATCCTATAAATACCCCTTTGATTCACTTGCAAAACCCACTTGAATTCTGAGTTTTTCTCTAAGTGGTTGTGGTTATACACTTCCTACCTGAGATTACTTGGAAGATCAAACTTGCGGGGACCCTTTGTAAGTGTTCTTTCATTCTTTTCATTCGTTTTAGCGTTAAAGTCAAACTTTGTTTGACTTTCTGCATTGACCAGTTTATGGTCAATGTGAAGTTCGTTTGAACTTCATAACGTGAGCGTAATCACGATGGTTATAGTCCCTAGTGACTATACCTACTGATTACCACGTTATCTAGGCTCGGTGACGAGTCGTAGTATCGGCCAAAATGCGCATTCTTGCGTATTTTGTAACCAAACTGCTCTTAGGTATCAAAACCGTTTGTTTTGATACCAAACCTATTTTCTAAACTTAGTTAAGCATGTTTTAACACGCTTAGCTCGTCACTTTTAGTTTTGTGCTTGTCTACGGTCGTAAGGGTAAGCGATCTAATCAATCGCCTTTGCTTTCAAACCTGACCCGTTTGGTCGATCATTAGGATCCGACCAAACACATTAGGTGACCATAGTTGTATAGGGAATAACCTTCCGAGGTTATACCTTATGGTCACGACGTTTAGTTAGTTGTATGATAGGTAGTTTATATGCCTTAGGTAAATGACCAAAATGCCCTTTTTACGCCAAAATTCATATTAAGCATATGTAATATAGCTTTTGATATCTAAACTGTTTTGACAACAATATTAGACATGTTAAGGCATATTTTACTTATCATAGGGCTAGTTAGGCGCTCCGAACGCGTTTCACGCGAACGACGCGTTAAAGTAGCATAAGTTACCTAAACGGGTCGTAAGCACTTAGGATTATGTTTCATTTTAGTATGTAGTCTTTGTTAAACCATATTACACGAGTCTCCATACTCTTTTGGTTTACTGTAACAACTGTGCTTGTAATCACTATGAACAGTTCTGTTATTAATAAAACAATGTTATTTGATCCCAATGTTTGTTTGGTTGTGTTTTACATTTTTCATGTTTTGACTTTTGTTCAATTTCAAACTCTACATCGCTTTCTGGAGAGTTATACGCTAACTGATGCGTAAACGTAACCAGTTTAATACGAAAAATACTCCGGAACATCAACATATACTTAACATACCTTAAATAACCTTTACATAACTTAGAAATAAGTTTTGAAGGCTTTGGTATGGCGAAAACAAGTTAATTCGCCTACAGGGACTAAACTTGACAAACTGCGAAAGTATGCCAATTTGAACTGTAACAGACATTCCGGAACATGACCATAAGTTAAACATACCATAAATATCCTTTACATAGCTTAGAAACAGGCTTTGAGGGGTTCGGTATGCTAAAACAAACTTTTGGGTCATTCAGGGACTAAAAGTGTCAAAAAGTGCACAAGTTTGCACTTTTGCGCATAACTTATCTTCTGAATACATCCGGACATCCAAAAATTTATGTAAGCATGACTATATTATGCTTTAGTGTTTGGCTTGCCAAAAATCCATTCGTTGCGTCATTTGGATCGTTTTTCGTGCTTATGCGCATTCCGTCGTAATTAAGCGAACATCGCGTTCGTACGACCAAACGAACCAACATCCGGCATATTTTTGAGCATGTTTTGAGTTCCCTATACTTTAACTTCATTTTAGATCCTTGAAATGTGGTTAACGGGGTTCAAACGCATCGAAAAAGGCCTTAAACACGTGCAGGGACCATTTCTGCCACTTTTGAAACATTTCTGAAACAGGGGGGTGCTAGCGTAGCGCGACTGCCTAATGTGTGACAACTCGAGTTTCCAAGATTTCCATCTTCGCATTAATTGCACGTTAATTGTTTAAGTTGATTGTTTGCACTACTTGCTTGCTTCACAACTGTACATGTTGGTAATATGATAAATTGTATTGTGATTGATATGTTACATATGGGGTGTATTAAGAGTGTATTAGTGGGCCATGTCTTAGTGTCAGTGTTATTCGTTCGAGTGAGCCGCACCCTAAACCCTCGTAGCCTCGTAGCCCAATAGAATCCGGTTAAGTCTAAAATGGGTCCACTGTGATAACCAGTTACCTTTCATTTATTGTGATAGTCCAATCATATGGGCTTGAGCCCATGTCGGCCAACAGGACCCACCCCCTTTCAATGTTTATTAGTTATGGCATGTTATTGTAATTGTTATTATAAAACTCAAAAATCAAAACAAACCCTACCTTTACCCTGAGTACGTGCGGCTGTGGATCTTTTTCCCCTCGTGAAGATTAATTCGGATCCAGCAGTAATTTAACACTTTTGGTTAGTGTAAACCTCTCTATGCTTGAATTAATCTTCTTCTTATGCATGCTCAGTGATCTATTGATTGAAATTAATGATTATGGTAGTATTTGATGAATACAGAATTCTTATAACATTAATCGAATAGGAATTAACATTAACCAATAGGAATTATTTCGATAAGTAAATTGTTGTATGTATAATATTGATTTGATAATGAATTGTTATCATTGTCAGATTGTTGTCGTGTTAATGGTTGCATGTTATGTGAGTGAGGTTAATTACTAGGCTAGACTAGGTAAAGCTATGGATCACATGGGCTTAATCAAGTAGTACATGACAATAGTTAAATGATATTTCAATAGAATGATGGCCGACAACTAGGATTTTAATCAACTCCTATTGGACTGCACCATAATAGCATGTGATTGTCTTATCTTTTAATCTGATTCTATGTATGGTGGTGGATTTCGATGTATGTCTTTGGTAAGCAAACCGATTATTATTTAACAATGCATGACAGGTACGATCAGTTGTGTTACGCACTGTGGCTATGTTCGATTGATGTTTGATAATCTTGATAGATTATGGTTCTATGTTGACATGTATCGAATACTAGATAATCATAACACTTAACTGATTTATTGAATGATGATGGAATGGTAGACATGATTGTATAATGATTAGTAATATATGATTTCAGGGATTGAATTGGTTGATGATTGATCCTATAACCGTTAAATGATTGCTGGGATTGTTCGTAACTGCCGTGATGATGATTGCTTGGTTTGATCGAATATTAGCTAGGATAGAAACTGTTGATTGATAATTGTAAAATTGGAAACTATTGAATGATTGTAACCGAAAGGCATAATATCCGGATAGTAAAAACTAATCGCACAAGCTTGACGGTCGCACAAGATCGATCGCACAAGAGGTGGTCCGATCGAACAAGTCCAGTCGCACAAGACATATTGGATCACACAAGACTTGTGTGTCTATTTGGGCCGATATATGTTAGAACTGTTATGCTAATTATTGGGCTGTACATGCATGTTGGGCTGGGTTGCTCTATTGTATTTCTTTTGGGGAGATCGCACAAGATAAGAGGGCTAATGAACTTGTGCGAGCCCAATCTCTTGGGGCCGCACAAGTTGGCGTTTTATGGACTTGACTGTTTAAGTGTTTACGTGGTTGCCATGATCAATACGTGTTTGTAACTGTTAGCTTATGTGTAAACATATGTACGATACTTGAAAACCTAAACCTGACTTGTATGATAACCATGTTAGGACGTGGTTGACCACTAGCTGCTAGACTTGACCTTTCTGTGTAATCTGCCGAGCAAACCAAGGTGAGTTCACACTTCTCTACAAAGCATGGGATTCCCAGGGGTTGGGAATGGGTTAAGGAATAGGGATTCCTCGTCCTGTTGAGACGTAATCAGGAACATAGATTCCTCGTCCTGTTGAGACGTAATCAGGAACAAAGATTCCTCGTCCTGTTGAGACGTATTTAACTATACCAGACTAGAACTCTATCAACGAAGTCCCTCCTTTTGTATCGACTTAATCGCCGAGGCCAATGGCGAACGGGTCATTAGTTAAATAGCGCTATTAGGTTTAACAAACCTCACACCGTGCCGCAGAGGACGGGCGTGGACTAATGGACTATGGCACGTCAGTGATGATAGACACCGACGTTAGGGCACTTAAACATGACGAACGTTAGTAGTCGATATGGTAACGAGTCTGGTGAATTAAACATGGGGTAGCCCCCACGGCCGTAGAGCCGGGCTGGAATAGCCAACGTAAGAACGGGTAACTAATAAACGTTTTTCGAACTATGGGGTAACCCCCACGGCTGGATAGCTGGTAAAGAGCAAACTGTGTTTTCGGAACAACTATAAACTGGACAACCAAACGTGAACTCACTCAACTTGTTGTTGACTCGTTACTACATGCTTTACAGGTCTATAGGTACTTAGCTGGAGCTTGCACAAGGAAGAGTCGTTGTGGGACATGGACAGCTGTGTGCCATGTTAAACATTTGGATAATTAAACTTTTGATTTGGTTTTGAACATTATGCTTCCGCTCATAACTTAACCATGGTTGTTTTGGACACTAATCATGTTGGTTGGACTTTTACATTTAATTATTTTCTTGTTCAATATGATTAGTGGTTTGATCCTGGTCAGTCACGCCTCCAAGCGGTGATACTCCGCGTGTGGAATTTGGGGGTGTGACAGATTGGTATCAGAGCCATTGGTTATAGAGAACTTGGTTTTAATAAAGGAAAACGTTTTTGTTAAAACCAGACTATAACCTGTACAGTGCTCTACGATCCACAACGACGCTTCACTCCACGTGCAAGGCTCGACATTCTAGGTGATATAATTTATGCTTACATTGCCTACTTGCTAGATTTCATAGAACTTTGCTCATGGTATGCTTAGATAAACGTAACAACTATAGTTTGAAAACACATGTGTGCTTGCTTCCTTTTGTCACTCTACATTTATACATATTCGCGACACCTTTCCTATTTGTGTTTCCTTCGATGTGAAGATCATGAAGGAACGTGTGAACCTAACTCAAGCCAGCTGACGGCTCTTATCAACGAACAAGTTACGGCAGCACTCGCAGCCGCTCAGGCAGGAGGTATAACCTGCTAATCCGAACCTACCCTAGGATGTTAGATCCTACTCTCATGAACCAGCTCTCGCGCTTAACCCGGTCTTTCTTCCTCGCGTAACAAGGTTAGAACGCTCAGCCGCCAGTATGCACATTCAAGATGTACATGGACTGTCGTCCTAATACTTTCAGTGGCACTAAAGGAGCTGTTGGACTCCTCAATTGGTTTGAAAAGCTCGAGTTTGTCTTAGAGACGTGTGAATGCCTTGAGGCTCATAGGGTGAATTACGCCACTGGTACTCTCGAAGGCACTACACTAACTCGGCGGAACGCGCACATTCAGATGCGGGGGCTGGCAGCTGCTAAGGCCACCCCATGGAATGATTTTAAGTAACTAATCAAACGAGAATACTGTAGTCGTGATGACATTCAAAAGTTGGAGGTAGAGTTCTTCAACCACAAGATGAAGGGGTCAGAAATGGAAACGTATTAATGCTGCTACAACTACTTCGGATGCTCCCAGTGACAACAAACGCAAGTGGAATGGAAATTCGAGCAAGGGTCCCACTTCGGTTCAGTCTCAGTCGTAACACAGGAGCCTCAGTCAGTAGTCTTTTGGTAATCGAAGTCAGGGTGGATACAGGGGAAACCACCCTAAGTGCAATCGATGTAATTTGCACCACAGCGGGCAATGCAACAGAGATCGTTGTCAGAGATGCAACGAGCTTGGTCATGGAGCCAAAGATTTTAGAATCTCACATCCTGCAAACAAGAACCGACAATAGCAGCCACAAGCTCCACAGAATCAGCAGCAACAGCAGGATAACAAGGGATGTTATCAGTGTGGTGCTAAAGAATCATTTCATGAGACGCTACCCACGACTGAACCAGAATCAGAATCAGAACCACAACCAAGGAAACGGGAATAATAATGGAGGCAGCAACGGGAGTAATGACGACAGCAATTGTGCCAGGGGTCGAGTGTTCGTGATTGGTCAGGGTAATGCTAGGAATGACCCCAACGTTGTGATGGTTTCGACATCGTTATTGGTATGGATTGGCTACCTCAATATTGAGCAGAGGTTCTCTGCAATGAGAAGGTCGTTCGTGTTTCTCGAACAGGTGATGAACCTCTTACGATTCGTGGTGACAAGAGTGGTGCTGTGGTGAGCATCATCTCTTTCCTTAAGGCCCAGGAATGTTGGAGAAAGGGCCACACTGCCATTTTGGCTCTCGTTACCGACACCTCGAAGAAAGAGAAAGATAGAAGACTTTCCGATTGTACGTGATTATCCTGAGGTATTTCCTGAGGAACTACCTGGCCTCCCGCCTCATCGCCAGGTCGAGTTCCAGATCGAGCTAGCTCCTGGAGCAGCACCCATAGCTCGTGCATCGTATCGATTAGCTCCATCAGAGTTGAAAGAGCAATCTACGCAACTACAAGAACTCTTAGATAAGGGTTTTATTCATCCTAGCTCTTCGCCCTGGGGAGCTCCAGTGCTATTCGTGAAGAAGAAAGACGGTACGTTCAGAATGTGCATCGACTACCGTGAACTGAACAAGGTGACTGTGAAGAATCGCTACCCTCTTCCACGTATTGACGACTTGTTCGACCAGCTGCAAGGGTCGAGCTACTATTCAAAGAATGATTTGAGATCAGGATATCACCAGCTGAAAGTCCGAGAAGAGGACGTCTCCAAAACAGCCTTCAGAACTCGATATGGCCACTATGAGTTTTTGGTAATGCCTTTTGGGCTGACAAACGCACCAGCGGTCTTCATGGACTTGATGAATCGAGTGTGCAAGCCGTACCTAGACAAGTTCGTTATCGTATTCATCGACGACATCCTGATCTATTCGAAGAGTCAGGAGGAGCACGAACAACATTTACGACTCATTTTGGAACTCCTTCGAGCAGAACAGCTGTACGCCAAGTTTTCGAAATGTGACTTCTAGCTTCGTGAAGTCCATTTCTTAGGCCATGTAGTGAACAAGGATGGGATTCACGTTGATCCATCCAAGGTAGAGTCAATCAAAAGCTGGTCTGCACCTCGTACGCCAACGAAAATTCGCCAATTCTTGGGATTGGCAGGTTACTACAGGAGATTTATCAAGGATTTTTTTTCCAATATTGCACAGCCTCTTACTTCACTGACGCAGAAAGGCATTGTTTATCGATGGGGAAACGTATAGGAATTAGCATTTCAGGCACTTAAAGGATAGACTTTGCAGTGCACCTATCCTTTCATTGCCAGAGGGCACAGACGACTTCGTAGTTTATTGCGACGCATCTATCCAGGGTCTTGGTTGTGTTTTGATGCAGCGAGATAAAGTTATAGCCTACGCCTCACGCCAACTCAAAGTTCATGAAAAGAACTACACTACACACGATTTAGAGCTGGGAGCGGTCGTTCTTGCACTTAAGATATGGAGACACTACCTGTATGGTACCAAATGTGCCATCTACACTGATCACAGGAGCCTCGAGCATATCTTCAAACAGAAGGAACTCAATATGCGACAGCGACGATGGGTCGAACTACTGAATGACTACGAATGCTCGATCAGGTACCATCCAGGCAAAGCCAATGTTGTGGCTGACGCCTCAGTCGAAAGGACACTGCGCCCAAGCGCGTACGAGCTTTGCAACTCACTATACAGTCTAGTCTTCCTTCTCAGATACGAAATGCTCAGGTAGAAGCAATAAAACCAGAAAACATCAGGGCTGAAGCCCTACGCGGCTCAAGGCAACGCTTAGAACAGAAGGAGGACGGTGCTTACTACGTAACATGATGCATTTGGGTCCCACTCTATGGCAACCTACGAGAGCTTGTGATGGATGAGGCACACAAGTCTCGCTACTCGGTGCACCCTGGTTCGGATAAAATGTACCATGATATCAAAACCACATATTGGTGGCCTAGCATGAAGGCCCATATAGCAACTTACGTTAGCAAGTGCTTAACTTATGCGAGAGTCAAGACGGAATACAAGAAACCTTCAGGCCTACTTCAACAACCAGAGATACCACAATGGAAATGGGAGCAAATTTCCATGGATTTTGTTACTGGCCTGCCTAGATCACAACGTGGTAACGATACTACGTGGGTGATCGTGGATCGACTCACAAAGTCTGCTCACTTCTTAGCCATCAAGGAAACGGATAAGTTCTCCACACTAGCAGACGTATATCTTAAGAAAGTTGTCTCGAGGCACGGAGTGCCCACCTCTATCATCTCGGATCGAGATGCACGTTTTACATCAGAACTGTGGCAAGCAATGCACAAGTCCTTTGGCTCAAGATTAGATATGAGCACAGCCTATCACCCGCAAACGGATGGGCAGTCGGAACGTACCATCCAGACCCTCGAAGACATGCATAGGGCATGCGTAATTGACTTTGGCAACGGCTGGGAAAAAGCATCTGCCACTTGTGGAATTTTCGTACAATAATAGCTACCAACCCAGCATTAGAGCTGCTCCGTTTGAGGCATTGTACGGGCGTAAATGCCGGTCACCTCTTTGTTGGGCAGAGGTGGGGGATAGTCAGATTACTGGTCCCGAACGTGTGGTAGACACAACAGAACGAATTGCGCAGATACGACAACGAATGGCGGCAGCTCGTGACCGTCAGAAAGTCTATGCCGATAAGGGCAGAAAACCACTAGAGCTCCAGGTTGGGGAGCGTGTACTACTCAAAGTTTCACCCTGGAAGGGTGTGGTTCGTTTTGGCAAACGGGGCAAACTTAACCCATGATACGTTGGACTTTTCGAAGTCATTGAGAAAATAGGCAAGGTGGCCTACAGACTGAACTTACCAGCAGAACTCAGTGCAGTTCACGACGTTTTCCACGTGTCAAATCTGAAGAAGTGTCTGTCAGATGAGACCCACGTAGTTCCTTTGAAGGAGCTCACTATCGACGAGCAGTTATGATTCGTCGAGGAACCAGTCGAAATCACGGACCGGAATGTTAAGGTCCTCAAGCGTACTAGGATACCTCTCGTTCGAGTTCGTTGGAACTCACGTCGCGGCCCAGAGTTCACCTGGGAACGCGAAGATCAGATGAAACAAAAGTATCCCCAACTATTCGCAAACGGTACATCCACTACTGAGGCTGAAGCTACGGAATTTCGGGACGAAATTCCAGATCAACGGGGGGAGGATGTGACACCCCAGGAAAACCAGGAAAACCATGCAACTTAACTAGCTTCCTCAGTGAGTACGTACCAAATTTCGGGACGAAATTTCTTTCAACTTGGGGATAATGTGACAACTCGAGTTTCCAAGATTTCCATCTTCGCATTAATTGCACGTTAATTGTTTAAGTTGATTGTTTGCACTACTTGTTTGCTTCACAACTGTACATGTTGGTAATATGATAAATTGTATTGTGATTGATATGTTACATATGGGGTGTATTAAGAGTGTATTAGTGGGCCATGTCTTAGTGTCAGTGTTATTCGTTCGAGTGAGCCGCACCCTAAACCCTCGTAGCCTCGTAGCCCAATAGAATCCGGTTAAGTCTAAAATGGGTCCACTGTGATAACCAGTTACCTTTCATTTATTGTGATAGTCCAATCATATGGGCTTGAGCCCATGTCGGCCAACAGGACCCACCCCCTTTCAATGTTTATTAGTTATGGCATGTTATTGTAATTGTTATTATAAAACTCAAAAATCAAAACAAACCCTACCTTTACCCTGAGTACGTGCGGCTGTGGATCTTTTTCCCCTCGTGAAGATTAATTCGGATCCAGCAGTAATTTAACACTTTTGGTTAGTGTAAACCTCTCTATGCTTGAATTAATCTTCTTCTTATGCATGCTCAGTGATCTATTGATTGAAATTAATGATTATGGTAGTATTTGATGAATACAGAATTCTTATAACATTAATCGAATAGGAATTAACATTAACCAATAGGAATTATTTCGATAAGTAAATTGTTGTATGTATAATATTGATTTGATAATGAATTGTTATCATTGTCAGATTGTTGTCGTGTTAATGGTTGCATGTTATGTGAGTGAGGTTAATTACTAGGCTAGACTAGGTAAAGCTATGGATCACATGGGCTGAATCAAGTAGTACATGACAATAGTTAAATGATATTTCAATAGAATGATGGCCGACAACTAGGATTTTAATCAACTCCTATTGGACTGCACCATAATAGCATGTGATTGTCTTATCTTTTAATCTGATTCTATGTATGGTGGTGGATTTCGATGTATGTCTTTGGTAAGCAAACCGATTATTATTTAACAATGCATGACAGGTACGATCAGTTGTGTTACGCACTGTGGCTATGTTCGATTGATGTTTGATAATCTTGATAGATTATGGTTCTATGTTGACATGTATCGAATACTAGATAATCATAACACTTAACTGATTTATTGAATGATGATGGAATGGTAGACATGATTGTATAATGATTAGTAATATATGATTTCAGGGATTGAATTGGTTGATGATTGATCCTATAACCGTTAAATGATTGCTGGGATTGTTCGTAACTGCCGTGATGATGATTGCTTGGTTTGATCGAATATTAGCTAGGATAGAAACTGTTGATTGATAATTGTAAAATTGGAAACTATTGAATGATTGTAACCGAAAGGCATAATATCCGGATAGTAAAAACTAATCGCACAAGCTTGACGGTAGCACAAGATCGATCGCACAAGAGGTGGTCCGATCGAACAAGTCCAGTCGCACAAGACATATTGGATCACACAAGACTTGTGTGTCTATTTGGGCCGATATATGTTAGAACTGTTATGCTAATTATTGGGCTGTACATGCATGTTGGGCCGGGTTGCTCTATTGTATTTCTTTTGGGGAGATCGCACAAGATAAGAGGGCTAATGAACTTGTGCGAGCCCAATCTCTTGGGGCCGCACAAGTTGGGCGTTTTATGGACTTGACTGTTTAAGTGTTTACGTGGTTGCCATGATCAATACGTGTTTGTAACTGTTAGCTTATGTGTAAACATATGTACGATACTTGAAAACCTAAACCTGACTTGTATGATAACCATGTTAGGACGTGGTTGACCACTAGCTGCTAGACTTGACCTTTCTGTGTAATCTGCCGAGCAAACCAAGGTGAGTTCACACTTCTCTACAAAGCATGGGATTCCCAGGGGTTGGGAATGGGTTAAGGAATAGGGATTCCTCGTCCTGTTGAGACGTAATCAGGAACATAGATTCCTCGTCCTGTTGAGACGTATTTAACTATACCAGACTAGAACTCTATCAACGAAGTCCCTCCTTTTGTATCGACTTAATCGCCGAGGCCAATGGCGAACGGGTCATTAGTTAAATAGCGCTATTAGGTTTAACAAACCCCACACCGTGCCGCAGAGGACGGGCGTGGACTAATGGACTATGGCATGTCAGTGATGATAGACACCGACGTTAGGGCACTTAAACATGACGAACGTTAGTAGTCGATATGGTAACGAGTCTGGTGAATTAAACATGGGGTAGCCCCCACGGCCATAGAGCCGGGCTGGAATAGCCAACGTAAGAACGGGTAACTAATAAACGTTTTTCGAACTATGGGGTAACCCCCACGGCTGGATAGCTGGTAAAGAGCAAACTGTGTTTTCGGAACAACTATAAACTGGACAACCAAACGTGAACTCACTCAACTTGTTGTTGACTCGTTACTACATGCTTTGCAGGTCTATAGGTACTTAGCTGGAGCTTGCACAAGGAAGAGTCGTTGTGGGACATGGACAGCTGTGTGCCATGTTAAACATTTGGATAATTAAACTTTTGATTTGGTTTTGAACATTATGCTTCCGCTCATAACTTAACCATGGTTGTTTTGGACACTAATCATGTTGGTTGGACTTTTACATTTAATTATTTTCTTGTTCAATATGATTAGTGGTTTGATCCTGGTCAGTCACGCCTCCAAGCGGTGATACTCCGCGTGTGGAATTTGGGGGTGTGACAGATTGGTATCAGAGCCATTGGTTATAGAGAACTTGGTTTTAATAAAGGAAAATGTTTTTGTTAAAACCAGACTATAACCTGTACAGTGCTCTACGATCCACAACGACGCTTCACTCCACGTGCAAGGCTCGACATTCTAGGTGATATAATTTATGCTTACATTGCCTACTTGCTAGATTTCATAGAACTTTGCTCATGGTATGCTTAGATAAACGTAACAACTATAGTTTGAAAACACATGTGTGCTTGCTTCCTTCTGTCACTCTACATTTATACATATTCGCGACACCTTTCCTATTTGTGTTTCCTTCGATGTGAAGATCATGAAGGAACGTGTGAACCTAACTCAAGCCAGCTGACGACTCTTATCAACGAACAAGTTACGGCAGCACTCGCAGCCGCTCAGGCAGGAGGTATAACCTGCTAATCCGAACCTACCCTAGGATGTTAGATCCTACTCTCATGAACCAGCTCTCGCGCTTAACCCGGTCTTTCTTCCTCGCGTAACAAGGTTAGAACGCTCAGCCGCCTGTATGCACATTCAAGATGTACATGGACTGTCGTCCTAATACTTTCAGTGGCACTAAAGGAGCTGTTGGACTCCTCAATTGGTTTGAAAAGCTCGAGTTTGTCTTAGAGACGTGTGAATGCCTTGAGGCTCATAGGGTGAATTACGCCACTGGTACTCTCGAAGGCACTACACTAACTCGGCGGAACGCGCACATTCAGATGCGGGGGCTGGCAGCTGCTAAGGCCACCCCATGGAATGATTTTAAGTAACTAATCAAACGAGAATACTGTAGTCGTGATGACATTCAAAAGTTGGAGGTAGAGTTCTTCAACCACAAGATGAAGGGGTCAGAAATGGAAACGTATTAATGCTGCTACAACTACTTCGGATGCTCCCAGTGACAACAAACGCAAGTGGAATGGAAATTCGAGCAAGGGTCCCACTTCGGTTCAGTCTCAGTCGCAACACAGGAGCCTCAGTCAGCAGTCTTTTGGTAATCGAAGTCAGGGTGGATACAGGGGAAACCACCCTAAGTGCAATCGATGTAATTTGCACCACAGCGGGCAATGCAACAGAGATCGTTGTCAGAGATGCAACGAGCTTGGTCATGGAGCCAAAGATTTTAGAATCTCACATCCTGCAAACAAGAACCGACAATAGCAGCCACAAGCTCCACAGAATCAGCAGCAACAGCAGGATAACAAGGGATGTTATCAGTGTGGTGCTAAAGAATCATTTCATGAGACGCTACCCACGACTGAACCAGAATCAGAATCAGAACCACAACCACAACCAAGGAAACGGGAATAATAATGGAGGCAGCAACGGGAGTAATAACGACGGCAATTGTGCCAGGGGTCGAGTGTTCGTGATTGGTCAGGGTAATGCTAGAATGACCCCAACGTTGTGATGGTTTCGACATCGTTATTGGTATGGATTGGCTACCTCAATATTGAGCAGAGGTTCTCTGCAATGAGAAGGTCGTTCGTGTTTCTCGAACAGGTGATGAACCTCTTACGATTCGTGGTGACAAGAGTGGTGCTGTGGTGAGCATCATCTCTTTCCTTAAGGCCCAGGAATGTTGGAGAAAGGGCCACACTGCCATTTTGGCTCTCGTTACCGACACCTCGAAGAAAGAGAAAGATAGAAGACTTTCCGATTGTACGTGATTATCCTGAGGTATTTCCTGAGGAACTACCTGGCCTCCCGCCTCATCGCCAGGTCGAGTTCCAGATCGAGCTAGCTCCTGGAGCAGCACCCATAGCTCGTGCACCGTATCGATTAGCTCCATCAGAGTTGAAAGAGCAATCTACGCAACTACAAGAACTCTTAGATAAGGGTTTTATTCGTCCTAGCTCTTCGCCCTGGGGAGCTCCAGTGCTATTCGTGAAGAAGAAAGACGGTACGTTCAGAATGTGCATCGACTACCGTGAACTGAACAAGGTGACTGTGAAGAATCGCTACCCTCTTCCACGTATTGACGACTTGTTCGACCAGCTGCAAGGGTCGAGCTACTATTCAAAGAATGATTTGAGATCAGGATATCACCAGCTGAAAGTCCGAGAAGAGGACGTCTCCAAAACAGCCTTCAGAACTCGATATGGCCACTATGAGTTTTTGGTAATGCCTTTTGGGCTGACAAACGCACCAGCGGTCTTCATGGACTTGATGAATCGAGTGTGCAAGCCGTACCTAGACAAGTTCGTTATCGTATTCATCGACGACATCCTGATCTATTCGAAGAGTCAGGAGGAGCACGAGCAACATTTACGACTCATTTTGGAACTCCTTCGAGCAGAACAGCTGTACGCCAAGTTTTCGAAATGTGACTTCTAGCTTCGTGAAGTCCATTTCTTAGGCCATGTAGTGAACAAGGATGGGATTCACGTTGATCCATCCAAGGTAGAGTCAATCAAAAGCTGGTCTGCACCTCGTACGCCAACGAAAATTCGCCAATTCTTGGGATTGGCAGGTTACTACAGGAGATTTATCAAGGATTTTTTTTCCAATATTGCACAGCCTCTTACTTCACTGACGCAGAAAGGCGTTGTTTATCGATGGGGAAACGGATAGGAATTAGCATTTCAGGCACTTAAAGGATAGACTTTGCAGTGCACCTATCCTTTCATTGCCAGAGGGCACAGACGACTTCGTAGTTTATTGCGTCGCATCTATCCAGGGTCTTGGTTGTGTTTTGATGCAGCGAGATAAAGTTATAGCCTACGCCTCACGCCAACTCAAAGTTCATGAAAAGAACTACACTACACACGATTTAGAGCTGGGAGCGGTCGTTCTTGCACTTAAGATATGGAGACACTACCTGTATGGTACCAAATGTGCCATCTACACTGATCACAGGAGCCTCGAGCATATCTTCAAACAGAAGGAACTCAATATGCGACAGCGACGATGGGTCGAACTACTGAATGACTACAAATGCTCGATCAGGTACCATCCAGGCAAAGCCAATGTTGTGGCTGACGCCTCAGTCGAAAGGACACTGCGCCCAAGCGCGTACGAGCTTTGCAACTCACTATACAGTCTAGTCTTCCTTCTCAGATACGAAATGCTCAGGTAGAAGCAATAAAACCAGAAAACATCAGGGCTGAAGCCCTACGCGGCTCAAGGCAACGCTTAGAACAGAAGGAGGACGGTGCTTACCACGTAACATGATGCATTTGGGTCCCACTCTATGGCAACCTACGAGAGCTTGTGATGGATGAGGCACACAAGTCTCGCTACTCGGTGCACCCTGGTTCGGATAAAATGTACCATGATATCAAAACCACATATTGGTGGCCTAGCATGAAGGCCCATATAGCAACTTACGTTAGCAAGTGCTTGACTTGTGCGAGAGTCAAGACGGAATACAAGAAACCTTCAGGCCTACTTCAACAACCAGAGATACCACAATGGAAATGGGAGCAAATTTCCATGGATTTTGTTACTGGCCTGCCTAGATCACAACGTGGTAACGATACTACGTGGGTGATCGTGGATCGACTCACAAAGTCTGCTCACTTCTTAGCCATCAAGGAAACGGATAAGTTCTCCACACTAGCAGACGTATATCTTAAGAAAGTTGTCTCGAGGCACGGAGTGCCCACCTCTATCATCTCGGATCGAGATGCACGTTTTACATCAGAACTGTGGCAAGCAATGCACAAGTCCTTTGGCTCAAGATTAGATATGAGCACAGCCTATCACCCGTAAACGGATGGGCAGTCGGAACGTACCATCCAGACCCTCGAAGACATGCTTAGGGCATGCATAATTGACTTTGGCAACGGCTGGGAAAAAGCATCTGCCACTTGTGGAATTTTCGTACAATAATAGCTACCAACCCAGCATTAGAGCTGCTCTGTTTGAGGCATTGTACGGGCGTAAATGCCGGTCACCTCTTTGTTGGGCAGAGGTGGGGGATAGTCAGATTACTGGTCCCGAACGTGTGGTAGACACAACAGAACGAATTGCGCAGATACGACAACGAATGGCGGCAGCTCGTGACCGTCAGAAAGTCTACGCCGATAAGGGCAGAAAACCACTAGAGCTCCAGGTTGGGGAGCGTGTACTACTCAAAGTTTCACCCTGGAAGGGTGTGGTTCGTTTTGGCAAACGGGGCAAACTTAACCCATGATACGTTGGACTTTTCGAAGTCATTGAGAAAATAGGCAAGGTGGCCTACAGACTGAACTTACCAGCAGAACTCAGTGCAGTTCACGATGTTTTCCACGTGTCAAATCTGAAGAAGTGTCTGTCAGATGAGACCCACGTAGTTCCTTTGAAGGAGCTCACTATCGACGAGCAGTTATGATTCGTCGAGGAACCAGTCGAAATCACGGACCGGAATGTTAAGGTCCTCAAGCGTACTAGGATACCTCTCGTTCGAGTTCGTTGGAACTCACGTCGCGGCCCAGAGTTCACCTGGGAACGCGAAGATCAGATGAAACAAAAGTATCCCCAACTATTCGCAAACGGTACAACCACTACTGAGGCTGAAGCTACGGAATTTCGGGACGAAATTCCAGATCAACGGGGGGAGGATGTGACACCCCAGGAAAACCAGGAAAACCATGCAACTTAACTAGCTTCCTCAGTGAGTACGTACCAAATTTCGGGACGAAATTTCTTTCAACTTGGGGATAATGTGACAACTCGAGTTTCCAAGATTTCCATCTTCGCATTAATTGCACGTTAATTGTTTAAGTTGATTGTTTGCACTACTTGTTTGCTTCACAACTGTACATGTTGGTAATATGATAAATTGTATTGTGATTGATATGTTACATATGGGGTGTATTAAGAGTGTATTAGTGGGCCATGTCTTAGTGTCAGTGTTATTCGTTCGAGTGAGCCGCACCCTAAACCCTCGTAGCCTCGTAGCCCAATAGAATCCGGTTAAGTCTAAAATGGGTCCACTGTGATAACCAGTTACCTTTCATTTATTGTGATAGTCCAATCATATGGGCTTGAGCCCATGTCGGCCAACAGGACCCACCCCCTTTCAATGTTTATTAGTTATGGCATGTTATTGTAATTGTTATTATAAAACTCAAAAATCAAAACAAACCCTACCTTTACCCTGAGTACGTGCGGCTGTGGATCTTTTTCCCCTCGTGAAGATTAATTCGGATCCAGCAGTAATTTAACACTTTTGGTTAGTGTAAACCTCTCTATGCTTGAATTAATCTTCTTCTTATGCATGCTCAGTGATCTATTGATTGAAATTAATGATTATGGTAGTATTTGATGAATACAGAATTCTTATAACATTAATCGAATAGGAATTAACATTAACCAATAGGAATTATTTCGATAAGTAAATTGTTGTATGTATAATATTGATTTGATAATGAATTGTTATCATTGTCAGATTGTTGTCGTGTTAATGGTTGCATGTTATGTGAGTGAGGTTAATTACTAGGCTAGACTAGGTAAAGCTATGGATCACATGGGCTGAATCAAGTAGTACATGACAATAGTTAAATGATATTTCAATAGAATGATGGCCGACAACTAGGATTTTAATCAACTCCTATTGGACTGCACCATAATAGCATGTGATTGTCTTATCTTTTAATCTGATTCTATGTATGGTGGTGGATTTCGATGTATGTCTTTGGTAAGCAAACCGATTATTATTTAACAATGCATGACAGGTACGATCAGTTGTGTTACGCACTGTGGCTATGTTCGATTGATGTTTGATAATCTTGATAGATTATGGTTCTATGTTGACATGTATCGAATACTAGATAATCATAACACTTAACTGATTTATTGAATGATGATGGAATGGTAGACATGATTGTATAATGATTAGTAATATATGATTTCAGGGATTGAATTGGTTGATGATTGATCCTATAACCGTTAAATGATTGCTGGGATTGTTCGTAACTGCCGTGATGATGATTGCTTGGTTTGATCGAATATTAGCTAGGATAGAAACTGTTGATTGATAATTGTAAAATTGGAAACTATTGAATGATTGTAACCGAAAGGCATAATATCCGGATAGTAAAAACTAATCGCACAAGCTTGACGGTCACACAAGATCGATCGCACAAGAGGTGGTCCGATCGAACAAGTCCAGTCGCACAAGACATATTGGATCACACAAGACTTGTGTGTCTATTTGGGCCGATATATGTTAGAATTCTTATGCTAATTATTGGGCTGTACATGCATGTTGGGCCGGGTTGCTCTATTGTATTTCTTTTGGGGAGATCGCACAAGATAAGAGGGCTAATGAACTTGTGCGAGCCCAATCTCTTGGGGCCGCACAAGTTGGGCGTTTTATGGACTTGACTGTTTAAGTGTTTACGTGGTTGCCATGATCAATACGTGTTTGTAACTGTTAGCTTATGTGTAAACATATGTACGATACTTGAAAACCTAAACCTGACTTGTATGATAACCATGTTAGGACGTGGTTGACCACTAGCTGCTAGACTTGACCTTTCTGTGTAATCTGCCGAGCAAACCAAGGTGAGTTCACACTTCTCTACAAAGCATGGGATTCCCAGGGGTTGGGAATGGGTTAAGGAATAGGGATTCCTCGTCCTGTTGAGACGTAATCAGGAACATAGATTCCTCGTCCTGTTGAGACGTAATCAGGAACATAGATTCCTCGTCCTGTTGAGACGTATTTAACTATACCAGACTAGAACTCTATCAACGAAGTCCCTCCTTTTGTATCGACTTAATCGCCGAGGCCAATGGCGAACGGGTCATTAGTTAAATAGCGCTATTAGGTTTAACAAACCTCACACCGTGCCGCAGAGGACGGGCGTGGACTAATGGACTATGGCACGTTAGTGATGATAGACACCGACGTTAGGGCACTTAAACATGACGAACGTTAGTAGTCGATATGGTAACGAGTCTGGTGAATTAAACATGGGGTAGCCCCCACGGCCATAGAGCCGGGCTGGAATAGCCAACGTAAGAACGGGTAACTAATAAACGTTTTTCGAACTATGGGGTAACCCCCACGGCTGGATAGCTGGTAAAGAGCAAACTGTGTTTTCGGAACAACTATAAACTGGACAACCAAACGTGAACTCACTCAACTTGTTGTTGACTCGTTACTACATGCTTTGCAGGTCTATAGGTACTTAGCTGGAGCTTGCACAAGGAAGAGTCGTTGTGGGACATGGACAGCTGTGTGCCATGTTAAACATTTGGATAATTAAACTTTTGATTTGGTTTTGAACATTATGCTTCCGCTCATAACTTAACCATGGTTGTTTTGGACACTAATCATGTTGGTTGGACTTTTACATTTAATTATTTTCTTGTTCAATATGATTATTGGTTTGATCCTGGTCAGTCACGCCTTCAAGCGGTGATACTCCGCGTGTGGAATTTGGGGGTGTGACATAATGCCTTGTGTCACACCCTGGCTTTGCGGAAGCGTGGTTAATTATGGTGTGACTTCTTAATACCATAGCTAAATCATAACAAAGCTATATGAATTTAAAAACCATGCAAGTCATCATTAAGTTTAGAAATCAACATACATTACCATTGTTTAACGCGGACATACTCTAGTATCCATAACCTTGTTCAATAACATTACAACTTAAAATAAAACATAAACGTGATTTAGGGATTATGCCTTGTCCAGGAAAGAGGCACAACCCTAAACCCAGATGACTTCATGAAAGGTTGCAGCGGAAAACGTTCATATCGTGCCAGAATCCGTTAATTTCCTGAAATACATGTGAGTTGAAAAATCAACAATAATGTTGAGCGAGTTCATGTGTAAGTGAGTATGTAAAACACTTATGAGTATAAAAATAGTTGTGGTATGTAGCAGTTGTAAGAGGACTTGTGATCACCAATGGTTTGCAAGGCCACTGACATATGTGAAGTGCAAATAGGGAGACTCAAACCTAGCAGATTTCGCCACGGCAAAGTATGTGGACAAAGTCACCCCACGGTCCGTTTCTAGTTTGGCCGGGGGCTGGGCTCGCTACACCCAGATAGATCTACCGCTCCTGTCCCTCGGTCCCTCCATGAGGACTAATGGCCCCATGTTGTTCCTATCCACTCACATGATCGTATAACACCTCCTTACGTTAAACATACCGTTGTAAAGTACTCGTAAATCATAGTAACATGTATTTCACCCCCGCGGTTAAGTAAACTGAAAACAGTTAGAGAAAAGGGGGACATGAACTCACAGTGGATGCGTAAACTCTATCAAGCGTCTCCTGATACTGTAAGCTGTGCAATGACCTACAAGTGCTAATTCTATTAGACGGACGGCCGTGCTTTAGCTTTACAGTTTCTGTTTGCGGGAAATAGTTAGACAACTATTTCGTGTTACATTTTGTATATGCTTGATAGTTATTTCTCCTTCCCAAGGATGGGGGATTTAATACATGTGCGTAATATTTTCCATCATTAAGTCTCACTTAACCTTCACATATATTCAACTCCAAAATATAAGTATTTACCCAAAATACGTTGTTAAAGTACGCGTTCATAAATATTTTCCGTAGTTGTGTAAGTTACGTTTTAACATACGGGTGGTAATATAATTACCGGTGTAACTTATATAATTATGGCGAAAGCGTTTGTATTACTTTTGGAGTCGTTAACATTTGCAAACATTATTTTTACTCTAAAAATAATATTTATGCGTTTCACAAAATAATCATAAACAGTGTGTGAAAATATATATTTATCACGTTAACATTTTGTGAAAATCCCACCTCCGAATATTTAGTAATTTAAGTCGTGGCGAAATTTATGTTTTGAAATTATGTCAAAAATGATTCTAACACTTGTAATGTAAACAGGTTTAAGTGTTAGGTTTTTAAGAAAATTTCGCCAGAGTTTCCTCTGTAACTGGAGGTGGCCACGCTTTCAAGCGTATCATTTTCTTTTAACAATCAATACAACAATCTTCTTTATTCAATCAAACAACTTCCGACACATCAAACTAGTCAATAAATATGTAAATTTGCATAGTCGCATGAACTTGTAGTTTTTCCGAGTCTATATAAATCCCATTTATATACGTAGATCTTTATATAAGGTACTTTCAATCTTGTAAAAACCTCGTTTTTAGAGAAGTCCGACTTTACAACTTCTAGTTATTTTTCCCAAAAATATTCATTTTGTCGAAATATGCGTCACACAAGTGTTTACACACTTGTGTGTTGTAAGATCCGTTTCTTTAAAATACATGGTTCTTAAATGTGTGGTCCTTTGAAGATACCACTTGCGGATACGTAGATCCGCTAGTTTTAAACACCCTTTTACCGGTTAAAACACTTTTACACAAGTAAAATATTTCTTTACAAGTTCATGTCTCTAAAATGTGGTAGTGTTTCACTTTTAACCCTTGTATCTTTCAAAAACAAGCTTATGTGATGATACATGATTTTACAAAGCCGGGTTAAACGAAAATCCGAGCTACCACATTATAGATCGGGTCTAGATAAACACAAATTTCAAGTCCTACGACTTTTACACAAGACATGTGCTATTAACCACCATTTTTATAGTTTTAGTAGACTTTAAAGATTCAAAACGCGTGTTTACGATATTTAACCGACGATAATCCTTTTAACCACTTTAGATATGTGTAAAAACAAGTTTTAAACAATATACCTCTAGCTCGGGGCTAGGGAAGAATCTCGACGAAAACCGCGTGGATAAAAGCTAACAAACGAGGTCCTTCGCGTTCCACTTGCACCAAAGCTCCTAAAACTTGATCCTTAACGCGTGAATGATGATGGAATGACTTGATCAAAATTTGAAATCGGATTGGTGGGTGTGGGAGGGTTCGGCCGTGAGTGGGTAAGGGCAAGAGAGAAGTAATTTTTGTTGTGATGTAAAGTGATAATTATCACTAGTGATTTAGTGGGTATTTATAGAAGTAATCAAAGTGCATTATCCCTTGAGTAATATGTCTTCTAGATAATATACCAAGGTGATTAAAATAACGAGCTAGTACCAAGTATTGTCCCCTAGTGGGGAACGGTTTCTAGTGGGGGGTTGGGTTGGTTCGATTCTAAACTAGTCGGTTAGGGGGTTAGTTTAGGTTAAGTAAGTTAACTAGGTATTTAACTTAGTTAGTAATATAAGGCGCGTTATGACGGGTGTTAGGGTAATCAGAGACCCTAACTAGCTTAGAAAAAAAAAAATATACATAGTGAAAATATAAATATTTTCGTGTTCCGGGTAAAGTCCGGTTGTTCGGTTGGATAGTAATCCGTTAAAGTGTTACAAAAGCTTTAAAGTGTCGTTTTTGATACTTTTAGTGACACAGTTTAATTTCCAGCACTTTAGAAAGTGCCTAGTGATATTTTTCCCATATTTTAGCACTTTACTAGTTAGCTAGAAGCTGGTTAAATTATTAAAGTGCTGTGTTTTGTACTTAAAGTACGTTTTAGGCACATCCGTTCACTGTAACTTATCCCTAGAGACGCGGTTCTACAACACTTGTATTCCTACACTCTCCACTAGTGTAGTAACTTTCTCAGGCTCTTACAGGCCTTAGAGGCAGTGTCTGCCTGATGCTGGTTATATCAGCATGTCCACCGTGTATCCGTGTATTGTGCTACTGTGCGTTTAGTGCATCAAGTTTGTCACGAAGGTGCAATAAGCAAAATATAGTGTGACAGCAAGTAAAGTATGATGCAGTTATGTTCATGTATCAGTATAATAGTAGCAATTCATCAGCTAGTTCAATGTTGCACAGTAATCAAGTAGTAATTAATCAGTAATTAAGTTGTACGGATACCTGGTTTAGTGCGGGTTGTCACATTCTCCCCCCGTTAAATAAATTTCGTCCCGAAATTTAAGTTCTGCTTGTAGATGCAGAGTTCTTAGGAATTAAGTGGGGGTATTTCTCTTTCATCCGGTCCTCACGTTCCCATGTGAATTCAGGACCATGTCTGGCATTCCAACGAACTTTGACGAGTTTGACACTGCTCCGGCGGGTCTTGTTAACTTTCCAATCCGTGACCTCAACAGGTTCTTCAACGAAGTGGAGCGTGTCGTCAATATGAATCTCGTCGATAGGAATGGCAACGTCGATTTGAGTTGGACTTTTCTTTAAATTGGATACATGAAATGTATCGTGAACACCGTTAAGTTCGGCAGGTAGATCCAACTTGTATGCTACTGTCCCGATTCTCTCTAGAATTCTGAAAGGACCAATGTAGCGTGGATTTAACTTTCCACGCTTCCCAAAGCGTGCTACCCCTTTCCAGGGTGATACCTTCAATAATACCATCTCTCCGACTTGAAAATCCACATGTTTACGGTTTGGATCCGCGTAGGCCCTTTGTCTGTGGCGAGCGGCTTCGATGTTTTTAAGAATCTGCGCAATCTTGTCCGTCGTCTCTTGGACGATTTCGGGACCGGCAAGCTGCCTATCACCTGCGTCGGCCCAACATAGTGGTGATCGGCACTTGCGTCCGTATAGGGCTTCAAAAGGCGCGACACCAATACTGGTGTGGTAGCTGTTGTTGTAAGAAAATTCGACCAAGGGTAAGTGTTTATCCCAGCTACCGCCCAAATCCATAACGCATGCTCTCAGCATGTCTTCCAAGGTTTGTATCGTTCGCTCGCTCTGGCCATCAGTTTGCGGATGAAATGCAGTGCTCAGATTTAATTGTGAGCCAAAAGCTTCCTGGAAGGATTGCCATATTCTTGACACAAACCTTCCGTCTCTATCAGAGATGATTGAGAGGGGCACTCCATGACGTGCTACGATTTCTCTCATGTATATTTCAGCTAATTTGCTCGTGTTATCCTTTTCTCTGATAGGTAAGAAGTGTGCTGTCTTTGTTAATCGATCCACTATCACCCAGATAGTGTCATGGCCTCTTGGCGTTCTTGGCAGTTTTGTAACAAAATCCATGGAGATTTGTTCCCACTTCCATTTGGGAATCTCCGGTTGTTGCAGAAGTCCCGAAGGCCTCTGGTATTCAGCTTTAACTTTAGCGCACGTTAAACATTCGCTCACGTAGACAGCAACATCGCCTTTCATTCTAGGCCACCAATAGTAATCTTTGAGATCGTGGTACATCTTATCCGCCCCGGGATGTATAGAGTACCGTGACTTGTGCGCTTCGTCGAAAATAACATTCCTTAAACCTCCAAACAAAGGAACCCAAAGTCTTTTCTCGAAACATAATGTTCCTTCTTTGTTTGGTGCCAATAACTTCTCCATCCCACGGAGATATTCATCCTCAAGGTTTCCTTCTTTAAGGGCTTCTTTTTGTGCAGCGCGAATGCGCGTGGGAAGGTCGGTTCGTATGATCATTTATAAAGCCCTAACCCTTATGGGCTTGATTCTTTCTTTACGACTTAGGGCATCGGCGACCACATTCGCCTTCCCTGGATGATACTTGATCTCGCAGTCGTCATCGTTTAGTAATTCAACCCAGCGTCTTTGCCTCATATTCAGCTCTTTCTGGTTGAATATGTGTTGCAAGCTCTTGTGATCTGTGAAGATTGTGCACTTCGTACCATACAGGTAGTGTCTCCAGACCTTTAAGGCAAATACCACGGCGCCAGGTTCTAAATCGTGTGTGGTGTAGTTCTTTTCGTGCACTTTCAATTGGCGAGATGCGTAAGCAATAACTTTCTGGCGTTGCATCAACACGCAACCCAATCCCTGACGCGATGCGTCGCAGTATACCACAAAATCATCCGTACCTTCTGGTAGTGCTAAGATTGGCGCATCACAAAGTTTGTCCCTCAATAACTGAAACGCTTCTTCCTGTTTGATTCCCTAATCAAACGTCCTATCCTTCTGTGTGAGCGCGGTAAGGGGTTGAGCGATCTTTGAAAAGCCCTCTATGAATCTTCTATAGTAGCCAGCCAAACCCAAGAATTGTCGAATCTCGGTCGGCGTCGTAGGTGTTTCCCAATTCTTGATTGCCTCGGTCTTTGTGGGATCAACATGAATTCCATCCCCATTAACCACATATCCAAGAAACTGGACTTCGCGTAGCCAAGACTCGCACTTGGAGAATTTGGCATGCAACTGATCCTTCTTTAGTAGCTCCAGAATAGTTCTTAGATGCTGTTCGTGCTCAGCCTTTGTCCTTGAATAAATCAAGATATCGTCGATGAATACAATCACGAACTTGTCCAAGTATGGCTTGCAAACTCTATTCATTAAGTCCATAAAGACCGCAGGTGCGTTTGTCAAAACAAACGGCATAACTAGGAACTCGTAGTGTCCACAACGAGTTCGGAAGGCTGTTTTCGGGATACTTTCCTCCTGTATCCTTAATTGATGGTACCCAGACCGAAGATCGATCTTAGAGTAAAAGCTTGAACCTTGAAGTTGAGCGAACAGATCGTCGATTCTTGGCAGAGGATACCTGTTCTTGATCGTCAGCTTGTTCAATTCCCTGTAGTTGATGTTTATTTGAAAATCATCATCCTCCTTTTTGATGGGTAACAATGGGATTACCCCAAAAAGGAATTTTTGGTCTGTTATCTTCCTTCTCTAACCATTGCTAACACTTCTCTGTCAGTCCTTGCATCTCCGAAAATGTAAGTTGCTATGATGCATCGACTACGGGTGCAGTGCCCGGAGTTAAGTCGACGCGGGATTCGACTAATCGTGAGGAGATGATTCCGGCAAGCCTTCGAGGAAGGCTTCGGGGTATTCTCCAATCACAAGGATACCTTTGAGTTTTGGTTCTTCGACTTCCTTTTCCATAACATGAGCCAAGAATGCAACACATCCTTTGTGCGAGAATTTTTGGGTCTTCTTATAATCCGCAGGAGCGTATCCCGCTCCATGAGTCACGATCATTTCTTCGTTCGTTGTCGGGGCGCGGATGACAATTTCCGCATGGTTGTTCGTCAACAAGTCCATCGCAATCATCACGTCGAAGTCTTCCAAACTCAACTGGCAATAGATCTAGCGTAAACTTACGCTCTCCGGGTTCTATCGTGCCGATTCCAGTTACCGCGTTGGCTTCCACTAGCTTCCCCTAAGCTAGTTCTAATGGGTACTGGAATAACTACTTACTCGCTACGTAAACCAATTATGTCCTCGAATACTAGAATTGTGAATCGTAAAATTTGCAACAGTAGTTGGAAATACAGATGCATAATATTGAGTAATGTGGGACGTACCGCTATCCATGCTTGGATCTCTGGCGTGCCTCCCTAGCTCCGACGGGGAGCTTTCATCCTTGCGCCTGATTGTCTTCGGGCAATATCTTCTGAAATGCTTTTTGCTTCCACAATTTAAACATCCTCGAGCACGCTTCTGTTCATCACTCATTCCGCCTTGACAATTATCATTGTCGTTGTCCCCTTCGTGATTCTTACTATAGTCTTGGCCCCCATTGCTAAGTTCAGCATTTTGCCAACAAGTTTCCTTGACATGTCCCACCTTGCCACAGTTACCACAATTTCCATATTTGCATCGCCCGACATGATAACGTAAACAATTGTCGCAATTAGGTAGGATACCCTTGTAATCTTTTCCCTGTGGGCGACTTCCAAAACCACCACGGTTATTATCTTTATCCCCAAATCCTCCTTGGCCTCCCTGACCGGCAGGGGCCCAACAAGTGTCCTTCAAGTGACCACGTTTCCCACATACTTCGCATGTTTTCAGTCCACATTGGCCAGAATGATGACGCTGGCATGTGTTACACTTGGGCAGAGTGCCCATATAACCCTTTCCTTTGTTCTCATTATTCGTTCGGGTACCTTCAGTGAGCTTCCTTTTGTTCTTTCCGGATGACTCTGCCTGAGTCTCCTTGTCAGGGTCTGCAAGTTTTTCTAGTCTACTTGCTTCCGTAACGAGTGCCAATCCCATCTTACTCGCAGCATCAGTTGTTGGTGGCGTTGATGTTGTCATCAAGCTCAAGACTTGAGGCGCCAGTTCCCAGATGAATTGTTCCAATTTCTTCAGTTCTGGTTTTACCAGGTATGGAATAATTTGTGACAGATCATGAAGTCGTTGTACGTACTCCAACACCTTTGGACCTTCCATCATTAGGCTCCGAAATTCATCTTCCCACTTCTGGATTTCCGTGTGGGGGCAATACTTCTTATGCATCATTCCTTTCAACTCATCCCAAGTTAACGCGTATGCTGTAGTTAGGCCCATTATTCGAACCTGAAGATTCCACCATAATCGAGCTCCATCTTGCAACAACTCAGAAACGTATGGGACCTGTTGTTCTGGCGTACAGCCACTCATTCGAAAGATGGATTCCATACTTTCAATCCATTTTACAAAAGTTATGGCACCCCCAGTGCCGTCGAACTTCGGAGGCTTGTAGTTGAGGAAGTGCCAGTAGGAACAACCGTTATTTTCTGAGGTGCCTCTGCTGGTTTCGGAGCGTAGGGCCTCGTGTTGTGCTATAGTTGCAGCAATTATCTCTTTAAGTTCTGCCTCAGAGGTGGGCATGCGCAGTTCGCGTCTTGGCGGCATCTTCTAAAAGATGTTTCACATGGTTAGGTCATAACAAGTGATGCGTACGTATGCATTCAACAATACCAACACATAACATCTCATGTTATCAACAAATCAATCACATAACATCTTATGTTATAGGGCATAAACCATAGATTGAACATCACAAGTGATGAGAATACTGACATTGTATTGCCACAATCTGAGACCACAGTGTAAAGCTTACAAGTACACCACTATATCATACAGCATCAATGAATTAGTAGGAGACGACCCTAGACAAGTCGTGCGATTGCTGGTCACGTTCAGGAGTCTCTGGTTCGTCCTTTCCCAAATTTCAGGACCCCACGTCAAGTTTCTGAACTTCTGTCCTAAAACAACATTTCTTCTCAATTGTTTCCTTGAGCTCATCCCAGCTCAGTGTATAAGCAGCGTCTGTGCCAAGGGTCTGAACCTGGAGGTTCCATTAAGAGAGTGTGCCATCTAGAAATATCCCTGAGATGTAGGTAACACTCTGTTGGGGCGAATAGTCACTCATTCTTAGAGTGAAGTCGGTCTTTTCGGACCAACGAATAAATGCAACGGTGCCTCCGGTCCTGACAAAGTTCAAAGGCTTGCAGTTCAGGAACTGTTTATAGGTGCAGCCAGTTGGAGGGTTATCTCCAGTAATGCCATCGTTGTACTTAGAGTGGAGGGCTTCATGTCGTGCATTTATCTGTGATATGCGTTCTTGCAGCTCGGCTTCTGTCCTTGGCAATGTACTGGTGTTTGTGTCACGCCTGGGTGACATCCCCTTTTTGTCGAAATAGCGTGAAGCGGGTTGGACAATGTTTCAATTGTCTATGGGGTATATATATAGCAACGTAAGCCATCATGTAATCACCCCATTTCACACGCAAATATACTCACTGTATAAGTGGGGAAATAAATTCCTGAGCCTTCACATAGGCTTGTCAATTTGGCTTGTTGCTTGTAATAGAATGAACTTGAGGCTACATCGCCTTGGTCATTCGTGTTTAAGTTATTTCCTGCTGCATTGGTTATCATTAGCTTGACCCGCAGAGTCCACCAGGATTCCTGTGCACTACAAATCGTTATTACGTGGGCCCCCGTAATAATAAATTGTCTTGCACAGTTACCCCAAATTTTCTCCCATCCAAGCAGATGATCAATCAACAGCCGGTGCATCGGCATGAACAGGGTCATACTCCAATGCGGGGTCAGGAGCAACGCCTGGCTCAGGGGCCACGGCTAGCTTCGAATCGAAAGCTCCATCTCAAAATCCGCTGGATCAACAATCACAGGGGTTACAGGATCCCCCAAGGGCTGGTCTAAGTGCATGAACTCAATGTCATGGTCTGGATCAACACCAGGCGGAAAAACAGGATTGTCCTCAATATCGCGATCAAACTCAAAATTGTGTGCGGGATCCGGTGCAGCTAATGATGCCCTATCAGGGTCAGCGTCGTGTAAGTAGTGCTGCATTCCCTGTATGTGCGAAGATGCGGATGTTAGAAACTCAAATGAGTCTGGGATAGGGGAATGGACATGAGTTTCCCCGTACAGGAGCGTCCGCATGCAGCAGTCTAATATCAGCAGCAATAGGGCCTCGCCCTCAAGTGGGTCCTCCTCTTAGTAGTTCGACATCGTCTTCAGAGACAACGTCGGGGGCATATCAACAACGAGATAAGCGGCAGGGGGCAAATTCCCAACAAGGTAGCCATTAGTAGGCTCTGCTACGACTTTAGGCAGCGCACAGAGGGCTGAGAGTCGTCGTTGTCTGTGCCGGTAGTATCAGAAATGTACACCTCGTGTTTCGATGGAACTATGTCGTCTGATACTATGGTCATGGGATTTGTAGTGTCCGTCTTTCTAGTACTTGATGAAAGCATGACGTTTGTAACACAAACACATATACATATAATAATCAATCATATAGTCATATAAACATGTAGTCACCACGTAACATTCAAATTATCCTTCTAGTCCCACTAGCCAACACTTCTAGTCCCACTAGCCAACACTTCTAGTCCCACTAGCCAACACTTCTAGTCCCACTAGCCAACACTTCTAGTCCCACTAACCAACACTTCTAGTCCCACTAGTCAACACTTCTAGTCCCACTAGTCAACACTCCTAGTCCCACTAGTCAACACTTCTAGTCCCACTAGACAACACTTCTAGTCCCACTAGTCAATACTTCTAGTCCCACTAGATCAACACTTCTAGTCCCACTAGCCAACCCTTCTAGTCCCACTAGTCAACACTTCTAGTCCCACTAGTCAACACTTCTAGTCCCACTAGTCAACACTTCTAGTCCCACTAGTCAACACTCCTAGTCCCACTAGTCAACACTTCTAGTCCCACTAGACAACACTTCTAGTCCCACTAGTCAATACTTCTAGTCCCACTAGATCAACACTCCTAGTCCCACTAGACCAAGCCTCAGCCTCCCGACTGGGCCTAAAATAATGAATAAAATGTGCTCAACATTTGTTTGTAAAAAGTTTTGGATTCTGGACTTAAGTGGTATGCAGAAAATGTTTTCGTGAGAGCCCTAGTGATCATAGTCTAGACTCGAGAATGAATCCTAGTTCGCTATGATCAGAGCTCTGATACCAAGCTGTCACACCCTGGCTTTGCGGAAGCGTGGTTAATTATGGTGTGACTTCTTAATACCATAGCTAAATCATAACAAAGCTATATGAATTTAAAAACCATGCAAGTCATCATTAAGTTTAGAAATCAACATACATTACCATTGTTTAACGCGGACATACTCTAGTATCCATAACCTTGTTCAATAACATTACAACTTAAAATAAAACATAAACGTGATTTAGGGATTATGCCTTGTCCAGGAAAGAGGCACAACCCTAAACCCAGATGACTTCATGAAAGGTTGCAGCGGAAAACGTTCATATCGTGCCAGAATCCGTTAATTTCCTGAAATACATGTGAGTTGAAAAATCAACAATAATGTTGAGCGAGTTCATGTGTAAGTGAGTATGTAAAACACTTATGAGTATAAAAATAGTTGTGGTATGTAGCAGTTGTAAGAGGACTTGTGATCACCAATGGTTTGCAAGGCCACTGACATATGTGAAGTGCAAATAGGGAGACTCAAACCTAGCAGATTTCGCCACGGCAAAGTATGTGGACAAAGTCACCCCACGGTCCGTTTCTAGTTTGGCCGGGGGCTGGGCTCGCTACACCCAGATAGATCTACCGCTCCTGTCCCTCGGTCCCTCCATGAGGACTAATGGCCCCATGTTGTTCCTATCCACTCACATGATCGTATAACACCTCCTTACGTTAAACATACCGTTGTAAAGTACTCGTAAATCATAGTAACATGTATTTCACCCCCGCGGTTAAGTAAACTGAAAACAGTTAGAGAAAAGGGGGACATGAACTCACAGTGGATGCGTAAACTCTATCAAGCGTCTCCTGATACTGTAAGCTGTGCAATGACCTACAAGTGCTAATTCTATTAGACGGACGGCCGTGCTTTAGCTTTACAGTTTCTGTTTGCGGGAAATAGTTAGACAACTATTTCGTGTTACATTTTGTATATGCTTGATAGTTATTTCTCCTTCCCAAGGATGGGGGATTTAATACATGTGCGTAATATTTTCCATCATTAAGTCTCACTTAACCTTCACATATATTCAACTCCAAAATATAAGTATTTACCCAAAATACGTTGTTAAAGTACGCGTTCATAAATATTTTCCGTAGTTGTGTAAGTTACGTTTTAACATACGGGTGGTAATATAATTACCGGTGTAACTTATATAATTATGGCGAAAGCGTTTGTATTACTTTTGGAGTCGTTAACATTTGCAAACATTATTTTTACTCTAAAAATAATATTTATGCGTTTCACAAAATAATCATAAACAGTGTGTGAAAATATATATTTATCACGTTAACATTTTGTGAAAATCCCACCTCCGAATATTTAGTAATTTAAGTCGTGGCGAAATTTATGTTTTGAAATTATGTCAAAAATGATTCTAACACTTGTAATGTAAACAGGTTTAAGTGTTAGGTTTTTAAGAAAATTTCGCCAGAGTTTCCTCTGTAACTGGAGGTGGCCACGCTTTCAAGCGTATCATTTTCTTTTAACAATCAATACAACAATCTTCTTTATTCAATCAAACAACTTCCGACACATCAAACTAGTCAATAAATATGTAAATTTGCATAGTCGCATGAACTTGTAGTTTTTCCGAGTCTATATAAATCCCATTTATATACGTAGATCTTTATATAAGGTACTTTCAATCTTGTAAAAACCTCGTTTTTAGAGAAGTCCGACTTTACAACTTCTAGTTATTTTTCCCAAAAATATTCATTTTGTCGAAATATGCGTCACACAAGTGTTTACACACTTGTGTGTTGTAAGATCCGTTTCTTTAAAATACATGGTTCTTAAATGTGTGGTCCTTTGAAGATACCACTTGCGGATACGTAGATCCGCTAGTTTTAAACACCCTTTTACCGGTTAAAACACTTTTACACAAGTAAAATATTTCTTTACAAGTTCATGTCTCTAAAATGTGGTAGTGTTTCACTTTTAACCCTTGTATCTTTCAAAAACAAGCTTATGTGATGATACATGATTTTACAAAGCCGGGTTAAACGAAAATCCGAGCTACCACATTATAGATCGGGTCTAGATAAACACAAATTTCAAGTCCTACGACTTTTACACAAGACATGTGCTATTAACCACCATTTTTATAGTTTTAGTAGACTTTAAAGATTCAAAACGCGTGTTTACGATATTTAACCGACGATAATCCTTTTAACCACTTTAGATATGTGTAAAAACAAGTTTTAAACAATATACCTCTAGCTCGGGGCTAGGGAAGAATCTCGACGAAAACCGCGTGGATAAAAGCTAACAAACGAGGTCCTTCGCGTTCCACTTGCACCAAAGCTCCTAAAACTTGATCCTTAACGCGTGAATGATGATGGAATGACTTGATCAAAATTTGAAATCGGATTGGTGGGTGTGGGAGGGTTCGGCCGTGAGTGGGTAAGGGCAAGAGAGAAGTAATTTTTGTTGTGATGTAAAGTGATAATTATCACTAGTGATTTAGTGGGTATTTATAGAAGTAATCAAAGTGCATTATCCCTTGAGTAATATGTCTTCTAGATAATATACCAAGGTGATTAAAATAACGAGCTAGTACCAAGTATTGTCCCCTAGTGGGGAACGGTTTCTAGTGGGGGGTTGGGTTGGTTCGATTCTAAACTAGTCGGTTAGGGGGTTAGTTTAGGTTAAGTAAGTTAACTAGGTATTTAACTTAGTTAGTAATATAAGGCGCGTTATGACGGGTGTTAGGGTAATCAGAGACCCTAACTAGCTTAGAAAAAAAAAATATACATAGTGAAAATATAAATATTTTCGTGTTCCGGGTAAAGTCCGGTTGTTCGGTTGGATAGTAATCCGTTAAAGTGTTACAAAAGCTTTAAAGTGTCGTTTTTGATACTTTTAGTGACACAGTTTAATTTCCAGCACTTTAGAAAGTGCCTAGTGATATTTTTCCCATATTTTAGCACTTTACTAGTTAGCTAGAAGCTGGTTAAATTATTAAAGTGCTGTGTTTTGTACTTAAAGTACGTTTTAGGCACATCCGTTCACTGTAACTTATCCCTAGAGACGCGGTTCTACAACACTTGTATTCCTACACTCTCCACTAGTGTAGTAACTTTCTCAGGCTCTTACAGGCCTTAGAGGCAGTGTCTGCCTGATGCTGGTTATATCAGCATGTCCACCGTGTATCCGTGTATTGTGCTACTGTGCGTTTAGTGCATCAAGTTTGTCACGAAGGTGCAATAAGCAAAATATAGTGTGACAGGAAGTAAAGTATGATGCAGTTATGTTCATGTATCAGTATAATAGTAGCAATTCATCAGCTAGTTCAATGTTGCACAGTAATCAAGTAGTAATTAATCAGTAATTAAGTTGTACGGATACCTGGTTTAGTGCGGGTTGTCACACCTTGGCAGTAGCGCTACGCGACTGCCTAACCAGACCAGATTAAGTGTATTTAACATCAGATTGCAGCTGTTTAATCCTCAACCACACACTCACACTTGTCTAGTCAGCTGATAAGAACCCATTTTTAGTCACCACAACTTTGCAACACATGTACGGGTAGGATTCGAGCACGGTTTCCATGAAACGATCTTAACGGTGGACCGAAAACTATAAATACCCCATGCCCCCCATTGCTCAAATCACTAGAATTTTGATTTGAGAAACTCTAAGTTGAAACTATTGTTTCATACCTGAGATTTTTGAATCGAAATTAGCATTCGGGGACCCTTCGTAAGTATTCTTTCGTTCTTTTATTGCTTTTCGAGTCTTTCGAGTCTGAAAGTCAAACTTTGTTTGACTTTCTGCATTGACCAGTTTATGGTCAATGCGAAGTTCGTTTGAACTTCTCAACGTGAGTGTAATCACGTTGGTTATAGTCCCTTGGGACTATGCCTACTGATTACCACGTTGTCTAGGGTCGTAGGGTAAGCGATCTAATAAATCGCTTATACCTCGAACCCGACCCATTTGGTTGATCATTAGGATCCGACCAAACACATTAGGTGACCATAGTAGGTAGGGAATAACCTTCCGAGGTTATACCCTATGGTCACATCGTTTGAGTAGTTGTATGATAGGTAGTTTATATGCCTTAGGTAAATTACCAGAATACCCTTTTCATGTATAATTGGTAATTAAGCATATGTAACCTAAACCTTTGTCACATAACTGATTATGTTACATGTTTAGGCATATTCTACTTGTCATAGGACTAGTTAGGCGGTCCGAACGCGTTTCACGCGAACGACGCGTTAAAGTAGCATAAGCTACCTAAACGGGTCGTAATGGGTCGTAAACAATTATGTTAGGTTTCAATTAGTATGTAGGCTTTGTTAAACCAAATGACACGAGTCTCTACACTCGTTTGGTTTACGAACCCTCATTCTACCCGATCTTCCGATTTAGGTCCGGTTTATTAACATAGTTACCTATATTAGGTGCCGTTTGATTCCGAGATCTCTAGCATTGTTTGGTTCTTACTCAAGGACTACTAAGAAATCTCAAGTGAGTACATAGAACCCCTCTTTTACTGTTTTCCAAACTGTTTTGGGGTGAAACACATGTGCCTACTTGTTACTTTCATGCTTTCCTGTTTTCACATCATATACCGGCTATGTTTGTAGTACATTATAGTACATGATTTCATGACATTTCATGCTATGTATGTCCATTGTGTGCATACTTAGTACATTGTTTTACATTACATTTCTGCTATGTATGTTGTCTGATATCATGCTAGCACATTGATTTACAATACTTTTCTGCTTTGTATGTTAACTTAGCATACTTAGTACATTGTTTTCTTATGACATGTATACAAATGCTATAACATTTGGTTTGCACAAACGGGTCTTTATTACGTTCATTAACATTTGCTACGCCGCTCGGGAGTAAGTAGTGGTACCATAGGACTTGACAAATCCCATTCCTGACATCCCGGGTTTGTTTGGATGTAAGGAATGACTGAATCCGAAAACATTTCTTTTGATAACCTTGACTGAAAGGGTTATCCGACTGTCTCAAGGCTTGAATGTATGCGTTAACTTACCACATAAATGTTTGTATCAATGTATCGTGCATCACTTTGCAAAACATAACTTTTTGATATATTCAAAATACTTTGTTTTGTATTTTTTTTACTTATGCTTTAAGTAGTCTTATTTTACTTACCATACATAACATTTGTTACACATTACTTGACTACTTTTGGACTATCAACATTTGACATGGTTTATACAAGGACTTTTGACTATTGGATTAAACATAGACATTATACTTTGTTGGTTGGTTTAAGTGACTTAAGTAACGAGATGTGAGTAATATGATACAATCATGGTGGATACGCCGCTGGTACTTCCTATACATAAGTGTTTGTATTATATTACATATCATAGCGTTATTTAAATCATTCGTTTTGGATTTATACATTTTACTCAAGTGACATGTTTTTACAAGACTTTGGTTTACAATACAGTTTACTTTATACAACTCATTTTGCATGGTTATTCATTTAACCATACATTATTCACTTATCTATGCATATCATCTGGACTTATTGTTTTTCAAGCAATTTACAAAACAAATCAAATTACAAGGTTCATGACTAAACATTTTTCTTAAACTTAAGTCATGAATCCTATTTTCACAAAATCTATGTATCTCACAGGCATTTTTATGCTGACGTACCTACTTTCACATGTGTTTTCAGGTGCTTTTCCGTAGGATGATGATCATGACACTAGGGCGGACCTGTGCCTTAGAGACTTAAAATGAAGATAGACTATGTTTAATTATGTTATAAACTCTTTGATTTCCGTTTAAGACAATGAAACTCTTATGTTAATAAATAAAATACAACTTTGTATGCCATGGTTATGAAACAAATAATTCTGTTACAACACTCCCCGACGTTTTCCGCCACGTCTTGTATGATATACGTGGTCGGGGTGTGACAAAAGAGTTGGTATCAGAGCCAATGGTTATAGGGAATTAGGTTATTAGTAATGCTTTGACCTAGACTATAACCTTTCTAGGACCCTAACACGAGTTATCTTGTGTTTAGATCTTAAAACATGTACATCACCTATCCTTAGGTGATTATCAAAAACAAGAACCAAATTTTTTCGGAATGATTTTTGAAAAACAATCATCTGTTTTTGAATAAATTATTACAAGGTTTTGAACCCTCTTTTGTAAGGTTTTGAACCCTTCCAGTTTAACTAAAATTTTTGGCCTTGTGCCTTCAAATTTTCAAAAGCTCGTCAACATTTTGGGTTTTAAATAATGTGAACACGTGCAAACTGGAAGAGTGAATGCCTGTATTCTGGGTTTTCTGTCTAGGCAAGCACTTCGTATATATCTCATCAGACGCGAGACCAGTTGTGCTTACCTGGGAATTCTTGGGATGAGTGTTCACTTATAGGCGAGCATGTCTTCGCGATACATTATTTTTTATCCATTTACTTTGATTAGTCACTGTGTGTCGTTTGTTTGCTTGGTAATGCGGACAAATGACCACCATCTTTTCTTTTGTTCATTTTGTTTCATCTCATTCTTTTCATCCAATCATCTCACTCATTTCCTTTCATGTTTCCTCTTTTAGAATGCCTCCTCGACGCGAAAACCAGATAGCAACTGCCGAGCTGGCGGAAATCATTTCACAGCAAATGGCTGCTCAATTCCCAAACCTCTTTGCTCAATGGATCCAAGCCAACAACAACAACAATGCTCCATGCAAATTCAAGGATTTTAACTCGGCTAAACCACTCAAGTTTAGTGGTTCTGAGGGAGCGACTGGGCTTCTTCAATGGTTCGAGAGCATTGAGAATACTTTCCGCCACGTGCAGTGTCCTGATAATCGCAAGGTCGAGTTTTCTTCGAGTGTGTTTCAGAAGAGGGCTCTTACATGGTGGAATGGGGTAATGAGAGACCGTGGTGCAGAAGTTGCTCTAGCACAAACTTGGGCTGAACTTAGGGCTCTTATGATGAGGGAGTTCTGTCCTCGTCATGAACAGCGAGCGTTGGAGAAAGAGTTTGATAATTTGAAACAAGATAGTGGTGAGCATCGGGCGTATACTGATAGGTTTGGGGAGTTGAGTCTGCTTTGCCCAACTATGGTTACCCCACTCGACAAGGCTATCGAAAGGTACATCGATGGTCTACCTGACTCAGTGCAAGACATCCTTACTGGTAGTAACCCTACCACACTCCGTCAGGCAATCGAGTTAGCAGCGACATTGACTGAGTCGCAGGTTCGAAAGGAAAAACTACACAAAAAGGGTGACAAGGGTAAGAAGCAGGCATCTGACAAGGGGGATGGCAAGAAAGGTGAAAACAAGAATGGGAAGAATTCTGGTTCCTCGAAGGGTTCTAGGAAGCGAAAGGCTTCCCAAAACTATGCCGTTACTGCACAGGCTCAAGCTGCACCAAATCAGCCTGCGCAACCACCCGCCAAGAAGCCTTATTTTGGCAATGCACCTTTGTGCAACAGGTGTAACGGCCATCACCTACCACATCTCCAATGTCGTCAATGCACTAACTGTGGGAGAAATGGTCATCTTGCCACTACTTGTCGCATTCCTGTTAACCAGAACCAGGCAGTTCATAACCAAGCCCAACAAGTTGCTCAGCCTCTTGCTCAGCAACAAGGTCAAGCTGCACGACCTCATTTTCCTCCTGGTTCGTGCTACAATTGTGGGGATCTGACCCACTACAGGAACCGGTGCCCAAGGCTAGCCAACCAGAATCCGAATCAGGCTCCGGCTCGAGGCCGAGCCTTTAACATGAATGCCCAAGAGGCGCAGGCGGATGATAACGTGGTGAACGGTACGTTCTTTATTAATAATCAGCTTGCATCTGTTCTTTTCGATTCTGGTGCCGACAAGAGTTTTGTGTCTTTGTCTTTTGAGCAAATGCTTCGCGTGTCTAGAACAAAACTAGGTAAACCTTTGACAGTAGAAGTTGCTAGTGGTGAACCCATTGTTCTTGATTCTGTTCTTCGCAACTGCCAGTTGAACCTTAACGACCATCTTTTTCCTATCGACCTCACGCCAATGCAACTTGGAAGCTTCGACGTCATTGTGGGTATGGATTGGTTATCTAAGCATCACGCAGAGATAGTTTGTTCTGAGAAGATTGTTCGTGTGCCGCTTTCGACAGGCGAGATCCTACAGGTTCAAGGTGAGAAACCGTCTGGTGGTCTCAAGCTCATGTCTTGTTTTAAAGCTCGGAAGTATCTGCGGAAGAACTATGTGGCTTTCTTAGCACATGTTACAGAAGATAAAGGCGAGGGTAAGACTATTTCAGATATTCCTGTCGTTCGGGATTATTCTGAAGTCTTCCCTGAAGAGTTACCTGGTCTACCCCCAGCACGCCAAGTCGAGTTTCGCATTGATCTCGTACCTGGTGCAAATCCCATTGCCAGAGCTCCATATTGTCTTGCACCGTCTGAGATGCAAGAGTTGTCTAATCAGCTTCAGGAGCTCTCTGACAAAGGTTTTATCCGTCCAGGCTTTTCACCCTGGGGTGCTCCCGTTCTTTTTGTCAAGAAGAAGGATGGATCTTTTAGGATGTGTATCGATTATCGTGAGCTTAACAAGCTTACCATCAAGAATCGATATCCCCTACCGCGCATAGACGACCTCTTTGATCAGTTACAGGGCGCTTCTTATTTTTCGAAGATTGATCTACGTTTCGGATATCATCAACTTCGTGTGCATGAAGAAGATATTCCCAAGACAGCGTTCCGTACTCGTTATGGGCATTATGAATTCACAGTCATGCCATTCGGTTTGACTAATGCTCCTGTTGTTTTCATGGACTTAATGAATAGGGTCTGCAAACCTTATTTGGATCAGTTCGTTATTGTTTTTCTTGACAACATCTTGATTTACTCCAAGACGCGAGCTGATCACGAGCAACATCTTCGTCTTACTCTGGAAGTCCTGAAGAAAGAGCAACTTTTCGCCAAATTCTCCAAGTGTGAATTCTGGCTTAAAGAGGTTCAATTCTTAGGACATATTATCAACTAACAAGGTATTCATGTAGATCCCTCCAAGATCAGTGCGATCAAGGATTGGGATACGCCTACTACTCCTACTGAAGTTCGTTCTTTTCTTGGTCTAGCGGGTTATTACCGCCGTTTCATTGAGAACTTCTCAAAGATTGCAGTTCCTCTAACTGCTCTGACTCAGAAGAACAAACCCTTTGATTGGGGATTTAAACAAGAGGAAGCTTTTCAACACTTGAAGCAGAAACTTTGCGACGCGCCTGTTCTAACTTTGCCTGAGGGCAATGATGATTTTGTCGTTTATTGCGATGCATCTAAATTGGGTCTTGGCTGTGTCCTGATGCAAAGGAACAAAGTCATAGCATATGCATCGAGGCAGTTGAAGATACATGAGAAGAACTACACCACCCATGATCTTGAGTTGGGTGCAGTTGTTTTCGCTCTAAATATCTGGAGACATTATTTGTATGGTACAAAATGTGTGGTTTTCACGGACCACAAAAGTCTTCAGCATATCTTCAATCAGAAAGAACTCAACATGAGGCAACGACGTTGGGTTGAGCTTTTAAACGACTATGACTGCGAAATTCGCTACCATCCTGGTAAGGCGAATGTCGTAGCCGATGCATTGAGTCGTAAGGAACGTACTAAGCTTCATTGTGTACGTGTTCAATCTGTTATTCAAGCTCGATCTGATATCCAAGCACGCATTTCTCAGGCTTAACAATCTTGTGTTTCACAAGGTTTAATGGATAAGGAATTTCCCTATCACATAACACCTGCTCTTGAACTGAAGGACAATGAATCATATTACTTCATGGACCGTTTGTGGGTCCCAAGCCAGGATGATCTTCGTACCTTGCTTATGGATGAAGCCCATAAGTCTCGTTATTCCATTCATCCGGGCTCAGATAAAATGTATAAGGATCTTTGTATTCATTATTGGTGGCCTGGTATGAAGAAAGACATTGCCTTATACGTATCAAAATGCCTTACTTGTCTTAAGGTTAAGGCTGAACATCAACGTCCTTCGGCTTTATTGGTGCAACCAGAGATCCCAGTTTGGAAATGGGAAAACATTACTATGGATCTTGTTACCAAACTTCCACGCACCAAGAAAGGTCATGATGCCATCTGGGTAGTCGTTGATCGTCTTACTAAGTCAGCGCATTTCTTGCCAATCCGCGAGGATTTTCCTACTGACAGACTTGCTAAAATCTATGTAGATGAAATAGTAGCTCGACATGGTGTTCCTTTGAACATCATTTCTGACAGAGATGCTCGTTTCACTTCTCATTTTTGGAGATCCATGCAATCTGCTATGGGGACCCAACTTAATCTGAGCACAGCTTATCATCCGCAAACGGATGGTCAATCTGAGAGAACAATCCAGACTCTGGAGGATATGCTTAGAGCTTGTGTGATCGATTTTGGTGGTAGCTGGGATTCACATCTTAAATTGATTGAATTCTCCTACAACAACAGTTATCACACCAGCATCAAAATGGTTCCTTTCGAGGCTCTCTATGGTCGAAAATGTCGTTCACCAGTCTGCTGGAATGAGATCGGCGAGGCCCAACTTACTGGACCTGCCTTCATTTTGGAGACAACTGATAAGGTCAAGAAAGTTCGCGATAACCTTCAGACAGCTATGAGCCGTCAAAAGAGTTACGCGGATCCAAAACGCAAACCCTTGGAATTTCAAGTCGGTGATCGAGTATTACTTAAGGTCTCACCTTGGAAAGGTGTGATCAGATTTGGAAAGAAAGGAAAACTTGCACCAAGATACGTTGGACCATTCAAGATCGTCGAAAGAATCGGAAAGGTAGCCTACAGACTTGATTTACCTCCTGAACTTGGAAATGTTCATCCAACTTTTCACGTGTCTAATCTCAAGAGGTGTTTAGCTGATGAGAACCTCCACATACCGCTTGAGGAAATTCGTGTTGGCAAAACACTGAAATTTGTTGAGAAACCAGTGGAAATCATGGAACGTGAAGTCAAGTGGCTTAAACGCAAGCGCATTCCTTTGGTCAAAGTTCGCTGGGAAGCTAAACGTCGACCCGAGTTTACTTGGGAATGCGAAGATCAAATGAAGGAAAAATATCCACATCTTTTCCCACGAGTTTCCTCTAAATAAATTTCGGGACGAAATTTCCACAAGTAGGGGAGACTGTAACAACTATGCTTGTAATCACTATGAACAGTTCTGTTATCAATAAAACAATGTTATTTGATCCCAATGTTTGTTTGGTTGTGTTTTACATTTTTCATGTTTTGACTTTTGTTCAATTTCAAACTCTACATCGCTTTCTGGAGAGTTATACGCTAACTGATGCGTAAACGTAACCAGTTTAATACGACAAATACTCCGGAACATCAACATATACTTAACATACCTTAAATAACCTTTACATAACTTAGAAATAAGTTTTGAAGGCTTTGGTATGGCAAAAACAAGTTAATTCGCCTACAGGGACTAAACTTGACAAACTGCGAAAGTATGCCAATTTGAACTGTAACAGACATTCCGGAACATGACCATAAGTTAAACATACCATAAATATCCTTTACATAGCTTAGAAATAGGCTTTGAGGGGTTCGGTATGCTAAAACAAACTTTTGGGTCATTCAGGGACTAAAAGTGTCAAAAAGTGCACAAGTTTGCACTTTTGCGCATAACTTACGTTCTGAATACATCCGGACATCCAAAAATTTATGTAAGCATGGCTATATTATGCTTTAGTGTTTGGCTTGCCAAAAATCCATTCGTTGCGTCATTTGGATCGTTTTTCGTGCTTATGCGCATTCCGTCGTAATTAAGCGAACATCGCGTTCGTACGACCAAACGAACCAACATCCGGCATATTTTTGAGCATGTTTTGAGTTCCCTATACTTTAACTTCATTTTAGAGCCTTGAAATGAGGTTAACGGGGTTCAAACGCATCGAAAAAGGCCTTAAACACGTGCAGGGACCATTTCTGCCACTTTTGAAACATTTCTGAAACAGGGGGGGTGCTAGCGTAGCGCGACTGCCTAATGCCTTGGCTGTAGCGCTACGCGACTGCCAAACCAGACCAGATTAAGTGTATTTAACATCATATTGCAGCTGTTTAATCCTCAACCACACACTCACACTTGTCTAGTCAGCTGATAAGAACCCATTTTTAGTCACCACAACTTTGCAACACATGTACGGGTAGGATTCGAGCATGGTTTCCATGAAATGATCTTAACGGTGGACCGAAAACTATAAATACCCCATGCCCCCCATTGCTCAAATCACTAGAATTTTGATTTGAGAAACTCTAAGTTGAAACTATTGTTTCATACCTGAGATTTTTGAATCGAAATTAGCATTCGGGGACCCTTCGTAAGTATTCTTTCGTTATTTTATTGCTTTTCGAGTCTTTCGAGTCTGAAAGTCAAACTTTGTTTGACTTTCTGCATTGACCAGTTTATGGTCAATGCGAAGTTCGTTTGAACTTCTCAACGTGAGTGTAATCACGTTGGTTATAGTCCCTTGGGACTATGCCTACTGATTACCACGTTGTCTAGGGTCGTAGGGTAAGCGATCTAATAAATCGCTTATACCTCGAACCCGACCCATTTGGTCGATCATTAGGATCCGACCAAACACATTAGGTGACCATAGTAGGTAGGGAATAACCTTCCGAGGTTATACCCTATGGTCACATCGTTTAAGTAGTTGTATGATAGGTAGTTTATATGCCTTAGGTAAATTACCAGAATACCCTTTTCATGCATAATTGGTAATTTAGCATATGTAACCTAAACTTTTGCCACATAACTGATTATGTAACTTGTTTAGGCATATAACACTTGTCATAGGACTAGTTAGGCGGTCCGAACGCGTTTCACGCGAACGACGCGTTAAAGTAGCATAAGCTACCTAAACGGGTCGTAATGGGTCGTAGACACTTAGGTTAAGTTTCATTTAGTATGTAGGCTTTGTTAAACCATATCATATGAGTTCCTACACTCATTTGGTTTACAAACCCTAATGCTACCCAATCTTCCGATTTAGGTCCGGTTAATTAACATAGTTACCTATTTTAGGTGCCGTTTGATTTCCGTGATCTCTAGCTTTGTTTGGTTGTTACTCAAGGACTACTGAGCAATCTCAAGTGAGTACATAGACCCCTCTTTTACTGTTTTCCAAACTGTTTTGGGGTGGAACACATGTGCCTACTTGTTACTTTCATGCTTTCCTGTTTTCACATCATATACTGCTATGTTTGTTAGTACATTATAGTACGTCGTTTTACATTGACATTTTATGCTATGTATGTATATAGCGTGCATACTTAGTACATCGTTTTACATGACATTTTATGCTATGTATGTTCATTTAGTTCATACTTAGTACATTGTTTTACATCACATCACGTCACATGCTATGTATGTTCATTGTTGCATACTTAGTACATTTTCATTTCTTCACATGCTTACATTTTGGTATGACATTTGGTTTGTTAAATGGGACAATACATTCATTAACATTAGCTACGCCGTTCGTTAGTAGGTAGTGGTACCATAGGAATTGACAACTCCCGTTCCGGACGTCCCAGGGAAAGGGGATGAAAGGAATGACCGAATTCGATGATATTTAAGACAGATAAACCTTTAATTTGTTTAAAGGGTTTATCACCACAGTCGCAAGGCTTGGATGTATGCATTGGAACAACACCACATAAATGTACATATTCAGTATAGCATGCATATAGACATTTTAACATGATTGACCTTGATCATGCATTTTCACAAGACATAATGTTGATTTAAACTACGTTTTACTTCAATACTATGTTCTTGTGCATATGGTTTAGTTGACACATTTCGCTAGCCATACAGGACATTTTGACATAGACATTAGACATAGACATTTTAACATGATTGACATTAATCATGCATTTACACAAAACATAACGTTGATTTAAACACAGTTTTACTTCAATACCTTGTTTTTGTGCATTTCACCTATGGTTTAGTTGATGCGTTTTCACTAGCCATACATATCATTTAGGTTACACATTACATGATTTACATTGATCATGCATTTTGACATATTATTCAATACATTTGACAAATTCATTTATACATGGACAATTTACATTGTTGGTTTGGTTTGATTAAGTGATTAAGTAACGATGCGGGTGTAATATGATACAAGCATGGTGGATACGCCGCTGGTACTTCCTATATATAAGTGTTTGTATGGTATTACATGTCGTAGCGTTATTTGAATCATTTCAGTTTGAGACATAGAACATTTTATGCAAATAACATATTTTTCACAAGACATTGATTTACAAACAACTTAACTTATACAAACTCATTTTTACATGGCTATTCATTTAACCATGCATTATTCACTTATTTATATGTATCATCTGAACTTATTGTTTTTCAAATGATTTACAAAGACAAAGCAAATTACAAGGTTCATGACTAAACATTTTCTTAAACAGAAGTCATGAATCTTATTTTCACAAAACCTATGTACTCGCCGGCATTTTTATGCTGATGTACCTATTTTCACATGTGTTTCAGGAAATGAAGCATAGGATTAATCAAGATACACTTAGGCGGACATGGGCCTTAGTGACAATAAAAGATGCAGACTAGTTAATTATGTTGTATTTTCATGTTTGTTTAGACATTGTAACACTTATATTGAATAAAACGAAACTTTAATTTCCATGGTTGTGAAACATTAATTCTGTTACAACACTCCCCGATGTTTCCGCCACGTTTTGTATGTTCCACGTGGTCGGGGTGTGACAGAAAAGATGGTATCAGAGCTCATGGTTATAGGGAATTAGGTTATTAGTAATACTTTGACCTAGTCTATAACCTTCTTAGGACCCTAACGCGAGTTTACTTGCGTTTAGTCATAAAACAATACCGTCACCTATCCTTAGGCGACGATCACAACAAGAACATAAAATTCAAAACCGCTTTGAAAACTAATCATCTGTTCTAGGATGATTGATTACTAGGTTTTGAACTCTCTGTTATATGGTTTTGAACCCTGTTGGGTTTTCAAAAACATCGTCAAGGTTTTGGGTTTTAAATAATGTGAACACGTGCAAACTGGAAGGGTGAATGCCTGTATTCTGGGTTTTCTGTCTAGGCAAGCACTTCGTATACATCTCATCAGACGCGAGACCAGTTGTGCTTACCTGGGAATTCTTGGGATGAGTGTTCACTTATAGGCGAGCATGTCTTCGCGATACATTATTTTTGACCCATTTACTTTGATTTGTCATCATCTCAATGTACCCATTTACTTTGATTTGTCATCATCTCAATGTACCCATTTACTTTGATTTGTCGTCATCTCATTTGTTTGCCTTAGGTAACAAACAAATGATCACAATTTTCATTCGTTGCCGTTCTGTATTGATTATCCAATAACCTTTCACTCGTTTCTTTCTCTGTTTTTCATTTTCTTCTAGAATGTCTATTCCTCTCAGCACTGGTCAAATGTCCGAGCAAACAGCCAAATTTGCCCAGCAAATAGGCGAGGTGATACTGAAGTCTGTGGATCTAGGCATTGCCATGGCTCGTCTCAAAAATGAAGCCTCTCGTCTCGACAATGAAGCCACTCAAGAGCTACCAATGGAAGCAGAAATCAAGCCTGCACAAACATCAAGGAAGCGTAAGGCTTCAAGGAAACTCGCAGAGGTTACATCTAATCAAGCGGGACCTAGCCAGGTAGCGATGCCAACAGCTAGGAAGCCGTGCTTTGTATGTTAACTTAGCATACTTAGTACATTGTTTTCTTATGACATGTATACAAATGCTATAACATTTGGTTTGCACAAACGGGTCTTTATTACGTTCATTAACATTTGCTACGCCGCTCGGGAGTAAGTAGTGGTACCATAGGACTTGACAAATCCCATTCCTGACATCCCGGGTTTGTTTGGATGTAAGGAATGACTGAATCCGAAAACATTTCTTTTGATAACCTTGACTGAAAGGGTTATCCGACTGTCTCAAGGCTTGAATGTATGCGTTAACTTACCACATAAATGTTTGTATCAATGTATCGTGCATCACTTTGCAAAACATAACTTTTTGATATATTCAAAATACTTTGTTTTGTATTTTTTTTACTTATGCTTTAAGTAGTCTTATTTTACTTACCATACATAACATTTGTTACACATTACTTGACTACTTTTGGACTATCAACATTTGACATGGTTTATACAAGGACTTTTGACTATTGGATTAAACATAGACATTATACTTTGTTGGTTGGTTTAAGTGACTTAAGTAACGAGATGTGAGTAATATGATACAATCATGGTGGATACGCCGCTGGTACTTCCTATACATAAGTGTTTGTATTATATTACATATCATAGCGTTATTTAAATCATTCGTTTTGGATTTATACATTTTACTCAAGTGACATGTTTTTACAAGACTTTGGTTTACAATACAGTTTACTTTATACAACTCATTTTGCATGGTTATTCATTTAACCATACATTATTCACTTATCTATGCATATCATCTGGACTTATTGTTTTTCAAGCAATTTACAAAACAAATCAAATTACAAGGTTCATGACTAAACATTTTTCTTAAACTTAAGTCATGAATCCTATTTTCACAAAATCTATGTATCTCACAGGCATTTTTATGCTGACGTACCTACTTTCACATGTGTTTTCAGGTGCTTTTCCGTAGGATGATGATCATGACACTAGGGCGGACCTGTGCCTTAGAGACTTAAAATGAAGATAGACTATGTTTAATTATGTTATAAACTCTTTGATTTC
>JARYGA010058088.1:0-21915 GCA_030545235.1 Helianthus tuberosus
GTATTTATTGTTATACTGCTATGCCTTTTGGTCTGAAAAATGCAAGTGCAACGTATCAAAGACTGGTGAACATGATGTTTAAAGACAGACTGGGGGACACCATGGAGGTATACATCGATGATATGGTGGTAAGATCCAAGAAGGCCACGGATCATCTTCGGGATATCGAAGAAGCGTTTGATATCCTGGATCATTACAACATGAAACTAAATCCTGCCAAATGCCATTTTGGAGTGGGGGCAAGAAAGTTTCTAGGATACATGGTGACTAAAAGTGGTATAGAAGCAAGCCCAGAACAAATCCGAGCTATCCTGGATATCAAGTCACCTTCAAACATGAAAGATGTACAAAGATTAATAGGGCGAGTAGCAGCATTAAACAGGTATATATCAAGATCCTCGAAAAAATGCAAGGAATTCTACGATATCCTGAAGAAGAATAAAAATTCGAATGGGGAGAGAAGCATGAAACAGCCTTATAGGAATTGAAGCAGTATCTTTCAACTGCACCTCTATTGATGAAGCCTGAGGATGGTGAACCATTATCCCTGTATCTTACAGTATCAGGGAATGCAGTAAGTGTTGTTCTGGAAAAGGATCACGAAGGTCAGCAGTATCATGTCTATTATGTTAGCAAAAGTTTATTAAATGCTGAAACTAGATATTCTCATTTAGAAAAAATTGATATTGGCCCTAGTTATGGCATTGACAAAGCTTAGACATTATTTTGAGACACATAGGATTCATGTTAAAACTAATTATCCTGTTAAAAATGTGCTTAGGAAACCCGAGATGTCAGGTAGGATGGCTAAGTGGTCGATAAAATTAAGTGCCTATGATCTAGTATATGAACCTAGAAATGCCATAAAGTCTCAGGCTCTAGCTGACTTTGTGGCTGATTTCAGTACTGATATTCAAAATGAAGTAGACCTAGAAGTACAACAGCTAAGAGAAAACTTAGAATCCTGGACATTATATACTGATGGTGCATCTAATGTAAGAGGTGTAGGATTGGGTATACTACTAAAATCGCCACAGGGGGACATATTACCCCAGGCTATTAGGTGTGAGTTTCCTGCCGCTAATAATGAAGCAGAATATGAAGCTTTGATTGCAGGATTAGAGTTGGCCAGGAATATGAATATTAAGAGTTTGCAAGTATTTGTTGATTCCTTGTTAATTACTAATCATTTTAATGGATCTCATGCAGTTAAGGGTGAGAAGTTAATCGAGTATCTCGAAATTCTCAAAAAATTAGCAAGATATTTTGATGTTTTTACACTTGAACAGGTACCAAGAGAGGATAATGCTAAAGCAGATGCCTTGGTAATTCTAGGATCATCAGTCAGGATACCGGAAGGAACCCAAATACCAATACTTCATATCCTATATCCTGCAGTGGATCTTTTCAAATCTCAGGATAAGGAAGTAGTAAGTATTCAGGATCCTGATGATGAGTATCCTGAGGAGGATCCTAAGTCCTGGACGGCTCCAATCGTGAGATATCTCAAGGAAGGACACATCCCAAAGGAAGAGAATCCTAAGGCTTTTAGGATGAAGGTGTATCCCGATTCACTATTATAAATGATGTTTTGTATAAGAAATCTCTTGCAGGACCATACCTGAGATGCTTAGAGGATCCCGAAACTAAAGAAGTGCTTCAGGATATACACGAAGGGGATTGTGGTAACCATACTGGGGGCAGATCATTATTTTCAAAGGTATTAAGAATAGTATAATATTGGCCGACGATGAGGAAAGACGCTGCAGAATATGCTCGAAAATGTGATGCATGTCAAAGGCACAACAATATATTACATCAACCTGCTGAACCACTATATCCTATTGTTTCCCCTTGGCCATTCATGAAGTGGGGGATGGAGATAGTGGGAAAATTGCCAAAAGCTCCAAGAGGAAAAGTTTTTGTGCTGGCAATGGTGGATTATTTCTCTATATGGGTTGAAGCTGAGGCATTTGTTCAAGTTAGAGACCAAGAAGTAGTATCCTTCATAAAAAGGAATATCCTGACTAGGTTTGGGGTTCCAGCTAAGATAATTTGTGACAATGGCTCTCAGTTTATCAGCAAGAGGACAACCGATTTTTGTAAGAGTTGGGGAATAAAAATGATCACATCCACACTGGTACATTCTCAAGCAAACGGATTAGCAGAATCCTCGAACAAGATAATTGTCAACAATTTGAAGAAGAGACTAGGAGCTAAGAAAGGAAGATGGGCAGAAGAATTACCCTTTGTTTTATGGGCTGATAGGACAAAAGTGAAAAGTGCAACTGGGCAAACCCCATTTTCCTTAGTATTTGGAGCAGAAGCAGTAATCCCCACAGACATGGTGATACCTACAGCAAGATCCAACCTCCGGGATCCTGAGAAGAATCCTGAAGCCCTATGCCAAGAATTGGATACTTTTGATGAGACAAAGGATGCATCAAAGTTGAGAATGGCAGCATACCAACAGAGGATATCCAGAGCATACAACAAGAATATAAGGACGAGAAGGTTTCAAGTTGGAGATTGGGAATTAAGGAAAGCTTTTCAGAACACTACTAATCCTGTTGATGGAAAGTTAGCTCCAAAGTGGGAAGGACCTTATGAGATTGAATTGGAATCCGGGAAAGGAGCATACCGGATTAAGAATATGGAGGGGGATATACTACCACGATTCTGGAATGCTATACACCTCAAAGCCTATTTCAAGTGAGTTAAGAATTTAATTTCTAACTCAAGATGGTATGAATTCAATCTCTTTTAAATATAATTCTATTTTATTCAATTTAAACCCAATACTGACTTAAGCATCAGACGGGTGTTAGCTAAGCTAACACCCACCTTAGTCTAAGGTTGTTTTGCAGAATATGCTTCGGGATGTAACTCCAGGATATGCACTCAGTATGAATCGAAAGATTAGAGGATTGGCCCCCTCTCTCACGTTTAAGGGATCCTGATCCCTTCACAGGTTTAAAGGTATTCACCTTTCTCTCGAATTGGGTTTAAACACCCTGCTTGGAGCACAAGTTATCCAGAGATAGTTCAAGATAGCGGGACCAGTTCATGCAAAAGTGGCTGACAATTTCGTTATTGTTGGCTATATCCTGGATCCTTAAGGTATATGAGGATTGATCACCCTCTCTCATGAAAGGGTATTTTCATACTCTCTAAGGTTTAAAGGTTTTCACCTTTCTAAGTCTTGGAGTTTATATACTCCCACCTGTAGCGCACGAAAATTTGGGATTTTCCCCAGCATACTTAGGGTTTATCCCCAGAACATTGAGGATCTATCTCCAGGATATTTAGGGTTTATCCCCTGTAATACTAAAGCTATACCTAAGTATGAAATCAGTTGCGGTTGATGCACAAAAATTCCTAAGTATTTAAAAACAATGTGCACAGGGGACATTCCTGCTAAGACATTGTGAACAGTTTAAAAGATTAAATGTGGACTTGGTATACTAAGTCTCTCAGACTGGGGACATCTTCGTTAGGATGGTTGCAAAAGAGCTGAAGGTAAAGAATTGAGATATACTCTATTTCTGGTATGAACTTTCCTTTTTGGTCTTTTAGAAGCCTTATCTAAATTGTCTAAGTTTTTGAAATTTTGTTCGACAAAAATTTGGTTGGAAGATTTATAAATATCCTGGTCAAGATATATTTTCAGGATATTTGGTCAGAATGTTTGACATGTTACACTAAGATTGGAAATTTGAAATGGTATTCAAATCAAACAACATATAACAAGAATTGCAAAAATGGACAACAATAAATAAGGTCATAAAAGGTTATATTATTAACATAGCAAAAGATTGTGCTTTTGGTTTCATCTCAAACCGAGACGCATCCACCAAAAGCACAATTAGTTTTCTACCATATTTACTTAACAATTGAAGGCTTCGTCTTGAAACCCAAGATACCTCCACCTCCAATTGTTAAACTGTTCAAAATAACGCATGCTAACTGATGACCAAGGGCTTCGTCCTAAAACTCAGGATCCCTCCACCTTTGGCCATCATATTGTCTAAGTGCAGGAAAGTAAATTGTTTGACAGAAAGTAAATTTAAATTGTTCAAACAACCACAAACTACCAAATTAAAAAAGTGGGCTCCGGCCTAGGCACAAACATCCATCATCGCCCACTTTGCTGCCCATAAGAAGCTCCACCTTCTTCAGACACGGCTTCAACAGTGTTCTCACCAGCATCACCACCAGCATTACCACCAGCATCCTTCATAGCATCAACATCAGTATCGGCCGCCTTGGTAGATTCCTCAACCGCAGGCTTCACAGGAGGCTTCATAGGATCGCCGCCGAGATCTCTCAATTTTGCCTCCCAAGCTTCCACATTCCATGAAGGGCATTCAAGGCCCTTGGCCCTGGCTTCATATGCCATTTTCAACCGGGCTTGGAGAAGAGAAATGACTACGGAACCCTTAAGGCCTTCTTGGTAAGAAGCCATGTCCTGTTCATACAGAACCTGGGCTGCATCATATTTGGCCTGGGCTTCTTGAGCGACTTTCTGAAGAGTTGCCTGATGTCCTGGACCATCGCCTTGTACTTATCCTCATAATGCTGTGACTTGGCGGCGGCGATGGCTGCTTGGTTTGCTACAGTGGCCTCTGCTTTCTTCAGTTTGCTCTCAAGCATCTTATTCAAATCACATGCATCATCATAGAGGAACACTAGGCGCTCTAGACCCTACAATCAAAGGAACAGGTATCAATATATGGGTATGTGTATTCAGTATATGTGTGCAGGATATAGACTAAGGATACTAACCTGAGTAAGGAAGCCGGTCATGAATTTGCTGGACTCTGTAAACCCATGATTCTCAAATGGGAATACGTCGGGTGTAGCAGGAGAATCTGCTTCCTTCCTTTTACGGGAGCTAGGACCTCGAGACTTGGACGTTGTAGAAGGCTTAGAAGCAGTAACGGTTTTTGAACTGGTGGGCTTGGATGTAACTGCTGGCTTAGGATTGGTTTCTTGCTTGACTTGCATAAGGCCGGAGTAACTGTCTAGCTCATCAAGCTGAAAGCCTTCGAGATTGAAAACTGGCACTACGAAAAAGGGAGAAATACTTAACTTATAATACTCATATATTATAATTAGTCTAATATCTATAAAATACTTGCCAGACATTTCAGAACTTGATCTTTGACTTGAACTTATGAGACACAGGGAAAAGGTTCTCTCACTCTCAGGAAGTCGATAGATATCCTTGATCCTAAGCTCTGATTCTGCACTCGGAGGAGCTAATTCTTTGAAGTTTGCTGCACAAGAAATGAAGATATCAGTTTAGGATATAGTTTTAAGATATATTTGGGGATATTCCTAAAACCCTAAATCCTACCGGAAGTTAACCATTTTATTGGCAGGTCAAAACCCTTAGCGATGGAATCACTTTTTATGAAAAAGAACTTTCTTTGCCACTAATCTTCGTTCTTAGTGTCCTTGAGGATGAGGGGATTCTTGGAAGTGGAAAAAAAGGAGAAAATGGTCATTGTCGTGAGAACGAAGACGGTATGCAATAGGGAGATCCTCGACACAAAGATTAGGAACATGACGAGATTTGATTTGGTCTAACACTGATGTAGGGTAAAATACACATATTTGTCCCGTGTAGATTGTATAATTTTTGTGTAGGTTGTATTTGTTTTTATTTAGTTTTTACTATTATATTATATTATTTTGTGTTTTGCCAGGTCCTGGTGCAATTGGAGCAAAAACGAGTAAAAAGGAAAAAACCAGCTACTTGAGCAGAGTGGGATGCCAGAGACCAAGTTAAAGTTGCCGCTATTTTCCTTGATTGGGTCGAGCTCAGTTATCTCTATACTATTTAAAAAAAGAATTAGAGGAAACCATATTAAAAAGTGGGGCCGCAATGCATGGTCACGTGAATAATAGTTGGGCCACAAGGATCATTATTTGTCAATTGTTATATTATATGAAAAACCCTATTCTAATATGACAATATACTTGGATAAAAAAGAACGAGGGGAGCCGCACTTCAGCGAATTACAAAACCCAACTTTAATTCAACAATAATTTGAGGGCAGACGAAATAGTTGGGCCGAAGCCCATTTATTTGAGGATTGGACGGACGACAAGGAGTAAAGGAGATATATCATCAGACGAAGAGAGGGGCCTTTTATAAATATTCTTTGGAGGCTGCCATATACGAAGATCACAGAGAATTTTAAAGGGACGATTTAAGGCAGCAGAGTTATACACTTCAAGATACAAGTCCGGGTTTCGCAAACGAGTTAGTTTTAGTTTTAATTCACTTTGTGTTATTAAAATTACGAACATGACTTATTTGTTATTCAAGACTTGTTTATTTTTCTTGATGTTGATTCTTGGCTAAAACCCTTTTACTACCTAGACTTAGTTGAATGGATTGATTAATGTTTTTACCGTTTTTGTTAATTGCATGAATGTTATGGATTAATTGTGTTTAGTAAAGAGTTTGATTTAATGATTTGATGTATATGCGTACTTTGAATTGGTTCATTGTTATTACTTGCTTCATATGATTCTTAGTGACGGTCTATATCACAACATAGAGTCATATTAGGGTTTAGGGTTTCGGTGAGTGTCTATATCACGTGAGAAAACCTTCACTCTTTAGGGAGAATCGGCCGATAACCTCTAGAAGTAACTAGTAATAATTTACTAAGTCTTAGTGTTCTACTAGTCCTAATACTTGGGAAGTGAGGGGCTATTGGTAGGTCTTACCCGACGAATTGCTTTAGATAGGCCTTGGGAAAGGTTATGTCTTGGTTTACATGTTGGTCTTATTAGTCTATCAAGTCAAATTAATTACTTCAAACTACCCTAGATCTAGGATTGGGAAAGAATAGGTCAACATTAAGGTACTTACACAATAATTAGACAACTGGGAAGGCGTCTAATAACCGGTAGAATTAACGGCCTAGGTAGTGCCACAGGTTTCTCCTTGAGAAGGGTCGAGGGGCCTCGATGGTTCTTAATAGGTTTAGTACTTTAAGATCCCGGTTCCATAACTCGTGCATTTAACTTAATCGGTAATCTCTTAAAAACAATCTAGGATTCTTGTCTAGGTGGTCTCGTTCTCATATAAGAAAAGTCTTCAGTCTCAATTCGTTTTAGTCTAGTTTTAGTTAATTTAGTAGTCTAATATAGATTTCCTTAGTTTTCAGTAACCCCCCCCCCCCCCCCCCCAAAAAAAAAAAAAAAAAAAAACAAAGAGTAAAATGCACAGATAGTCCCTGTGGTTTGGTGAAATTTCACCTTTAGTCCCCAACTTTTCAGAATTACACTCTTAGTCCCTGTGGTTTGACAAGTTGTTACTCGGATAGTCCCTAAAGCGGATGAAGGTTACTCGGATAGTCCCTGTGGTTTGACAAGTTATACTCGGATAGTCCCTGTGGTTTGACAAGTTGTTACTCGGATAGTCCTTTTCATTTCACACCCACATAACTAGAAAAACTAACCTCCATCCGCTTTGGGGACTATCCGAGTAAAACTTGTCAAACCACAGGGACTAAGAGTGTAATTTTGAAAAGTTGGAGACTAAAGGTGAAATTTCACCAAACCACAGGGACTATCCGTGCATTTTACTCAAAAACAAATAAACAAGTTAAGTCGTGTCTGTCAGTGTCTATTAGAGTCTAATTTACGTGATACATAGAGTCCTGTGGTTCGATATCCGGACTTCCTAGGTTATACTACATTGATCGGTACACTTGCCGATTGTGTGGTTTTAGGTCGAGTCTAGAATTAAAGCTTCATAGTGTCTATAATAGAGAGTCTAATTTAGTTTATTTTTATAGTCTGTTTAGCACACATCAAGTTTTTGGCACCGTTGCCGGGGACTCTTGGCGATTGCGTTTATTAGCTTTGATTAGACCTAACTGAAAAATCCGTGCTACTTGTATAGTTGTGTAATTTTTTTTAGATAGTTTTTTTTTCTCTCTACCTTTTTCTGCTCTTTCTACTCTCTTAATGGCAGGTGATCCTATTGACCTGGATGTCTCTGATGATGAGTCTTATCCCACCGAACCAATATGGGATTTGTCAGATGAAGGGGATGAGGAAAGTGAGGATGAGCTGTTTTGGGAGAGAGAATTTGCGGATGAGTTAAAGGGTTTGCAGGAAGATGAAGAAGTAGGTACATTTAAACCGGAGGGGGACCTTGCATATTTAGAAGCTTTACTTACAAGAAACCCAATGACGGACATCAAAAAAGAAGAAGTGGTGGTGGAAGAGGAAGACCACCACAGCTGGCCCGTGGTACTAATAAAGAATGCGAGTAAAAGTTCAAAACCACGGGAGAAGGCAATGAGAAGAACACCTGGGATCGTGATTCGGTGGCTACTGCCAGGTAAGTTCAATTTTTTGTATTCTAACCCATTAAAAATTTTAAAGTCATTTTATAATTCCACTGTTAAATTTTTAAATGTTTATGAGAAACGAGTGGAATTAAATGGGTTAGACCGGGTTCAAGTCAAAGAGAAACCTCCTGATTAAGTTCAAGTGTTGGGAGGTTTTGTAGAGTTTGTATTTTGAGTCTTTTATTCTGTATATTGAGTCTAGTTAATAGTTTTTTAAGTCGTTTTTTTTTAGAGTCAGTACTGCTTTGGTTTTTGCTAGTTTTTGTTTATGCAGGTTTAAATATGTACCACCCGTACTCAATCTCCATTCGGGTGATTTTCGAGCTGCTTATCAAATTCCAGGCACTTACCAAGTGTACTAGTTAGAGTCTAAGCCGATCGCGAACGAAATTCTATACGATCGAGCTGGATTGGACAAGAGTTTTGGAGCTTATGCGATAATTAACCAGCTAAGTCCTTTTCAATTATGCCCTTAGTATTTTTAATTCTTATTTATTTTAGTTTTTTTGAGTCGGTTTCCATCCTACATTGAGGGCAATGTAGAGTTTAAGTGTGGGGATGGGAAACTATCGTTTAGTGTCTTAGTTAGTGAGTCTTGAGTCAATAATTTGAAAAATACAAAAAAAAAAAAAAAACCCTTAAAAAATTGAAAAAAAATATTGAAAAATCAGAAAAAAAAAAGTCATTTGAAATGAGAAGTTTGCAATTAAAACGGAAAATGATAGAAAAGATGAATTTTTGCTTGGGTTCGAATAATAATAATATGAGATTAAATAAATCGAGCTTGTGTCTAGTTTGGGATATGTGGATAGGCCCGGGTTTGGTTTTAGGTCCCTTTGAGTTAATATACCTTAATTGTCGGTCTGCTAGTGGGTTTTCGTCTGGGAAATATGGGAAATCAAAACTGCCAATAAGAGTATAAGGGGCACCGTTATAAGTTAAAACCGTTAGAGTTTGTGATCTTGCGAAAAAAAAAAATAGAATAAAAAGAAAGCTAGAAACTAAATGAAAGTAACACAGGTCTATGTAATCCGAGTTGGGGATAGCGACTCTACAGCCGGAATGCCTCTGGGATGTGTGAAATCGAATTGCCGATTAAAAGTACCGAAACCTAAGTAATCTGTAGTTGGGGATAGCGACTCTACAGCCGGAATACCTCTTGGTTAGGGAAAGCATCGTCTAGACTCACGAGAGAAAAAAAAGAAGCAAAAAGCGAAGGAAAAAATAGAATAAAAAAAGAAAGAAAAATTGATTGTAAACTCTCTTGGTTTTGATATAAGACGGTTAGGAATTGATCCAGTGATCGTTCCTTTAGTTCTATAAGCTTGAGGCGGGAGTAGGTGGACCATAGATTCTAGCGTGAGACCCTAGGTAGATTGACCGCACTTAAATTAAATTCACATGATAAGGGCTAAAGACCGGATTCGGGTTTAAGGGGACAAGTATATTCGCAATCGTGGCTAACGCAAGTTTTGGTTTTAATAAAATATACATATGCTTTTGACCCGAGTAATTATTTGTCTATGATTCCGTTGCATAATTCTTTTTCGAGGACGAAAAAAGAGTAAGTGTGGTGATATTTGATGTAGGGTAAAATACACATATTTGTCCCGTGTAGATTGTATAATTTTTGTGTAGGTTGTATTTGTTTTTATTTAGTTTTTACTATTATATTATATTATTTTGTGTTTTGCCAGGTCCTGGTGCAATTGGAGCAAAAACGAGTAAAAAGGAAATAACCAGCTACTTGAGCAGAGTGGGATGCCAGAGACCAAGTTAAAGTTGCCGCTATTTTCCTTGATTGGGTCGAGCTCAGTTATCTCTATACTATTTAAAAAAAGAATTAGAGGAAACCATATGAAAAAGTGGGGCCGCAATGCATGGTCACGTGAATAATAGTTGGGCCACGAGGATCATTATTTGTCAATTGTTATATTATATGAAAAACCCTATTCTTTTTTTTTTTGAACGGCAAATTTGGATCACTGACGGACCACTGGAGTATCATCGTGCCACCAGCGGAACCACCCGATCATATCCATCTCCACTAGGCAATAATGCTTATACACCAATTCAGGAGGAAACCCAATAAATCTGGGAAAAACCCCCCTTGTGGGAATCGAACTCATGACCTAATGGTCATAAGCCTTATCCCACCCCCAAGATACCACTAGGCTATAATGCCATGGGTTGAAAAACCCTATTCTAATATGACAATATACTTGGATAAAAAAGAACGAGGGGAGCCGCACTTCAGCGAATTACAAAACCCAACTTTAATTCAACAATAATTTGAGGGCAGACGAAATAGTTGGGCCGAAGCCCATTTATTTGAGGATTGGACGGACGACAAGGAGTAAAGGAGATATATCATCAGACGAAGAGAGGGGCCTTTTATAAATATTCTTTGGAGGCTGCCATATACGAAGATCACAGAGAAGTTTTAAAGGGACGATTTAAGGCAGCAGAGTTATACACTTCAAGAAACAAGTCCGGGTTTCGCAAACGAGTTAGTTTTAGTTTTAATTCACTTTGTGTTATTAAAATTACGAACATGACTTATTTTTTATTCAAGACTTGTTTATTTTTCTTGATGTTGATTCTTGGCTAAAACCCTTTTACTACCTAGACTTAGTTGAATGGATTGATTAATGTTTTTACCGTTTTTGTTAATTGCATGAATTTATGGATTAATTGTGTTTAGTAAAGAGTTTGATTTAATGATTTGATGTATATGCGTACTTTGAATTGGTTCATTGTTATTACTTGCTTCATATGATTCTTAGTGACGGTCTATATCACAACATAGAGTCATATTAGGGTTTAGGGTTTCGGTGAGTGTCTATATCACGTGAGAAAACATTCACTCTTTAGGGAGAATCGGCCGATAACCTCTAGAAGTAACTAGTAATAATTTACTAAGTCTTAGTGTTCTACTAGTCCTAATACCTGGGAAGTGAGGGGCTATTGGTAGGTCTTACCCGACGAATTGCTTTAGATAGGCCTTGGGAAAGGTTGTGTCTTGGTTTACATGTCGGTCTTATTAGTCTATTAAGTCAAATTAATTACTTCAAACTACCCTAGATCTAGGATTGGGAAAGAATAGGTCAACATTAGGGTACTTACACAATAATTAGACAACTGGGAAGGCGTCTAATAACCGGTAGAATTAACGGCCTAGGTAGTGCCACAGGTTTCTCCTTGAGAAGGGTCGAAGGGCCTCGATGGTTTTTAATAGGTTTAGTACTTTAAGATCCCGGTTCCATAACTCGTGCATTTAACTTAATCGGTAATCTCTTAAAAACAATCCAGGATTCTTGTCTAGGTGGTCTCGTTCTCATATAAGAAAAGTCTTCATTCTCAATTCGTTTTAGTCTAGTTTTAGTTAATTTAGTAGTCTAATATAGATTTCCTTAGTTTTCAGTAACCCCCCCCCCCAAAAAAAAAAAAAACAAATAAACAAGTTAAGTCGTGTCTGTCAGTGTCTATTAGAGTCTAATTTACGTGATACATAGAGTCCTGTGGTTCGATATCCGGACTTCCTAGGTTATACTAGATTTCCGGGTTTCGCAAACGAGTTAGTTTTAGTTTTAATTCATTTTGAGTTATTAAAATTACGAACATGACTTATTTTTTATTCAAGACTTGTTTATTTTTCTTGATGTTGATTCTTGGCTAAAACCCTTTTACTACCTAGACTTAGTTGAATGGATTGATTAATGTTTTTACCGTTTTTGTTAATTGCATGAATGTTATGGATTAATTGTGTTTAGTAAAGAGTTTGATTTAATGATTTGATGTATATGCGTACTTTGAATTGGTTCATTGTTATTACTTGCTTCATATGATTCTTAGTGACGGTCTATATCTCAACATAGAGTCATATTAGGGTTTAGGGTTTCGGTGAGTGTCTATATCACGTGAGAAAACCTTCAGTCTTTAGGGAGAATCGGCCGATAACCTCTAGAAGTAACTAGTAATAATTTCCTTAGTTTTCCGTAACCCCCCCCCCCCCAAAAAGAAAAACAAATAAACAAGTTAAGTCGTGTCTGTCAGTGTCTATTAGAGTCTAATTTACGTGATACATAGAGTCCTGTGGTTCGATATCCGGACTTCCTAGGTTATACTACATTGATCGGTACACTTGCCGATTGTGTGGTTTTAGGTCGAGTCTAGAATTAAAGCTTCATAGTGTCTAGAATAGAGAGTCTAATTTAGTTTATTTTTATAGTCTGTTTAGCACACATCAAACACCACTAAAACTCACCAAACCATAGACCTGGTCTGAGCGTAACTAAGGCCGGTGAGTTCGAAGAAGTGGGAGATAAAGGCTGAAAAAGGATATCGGAGTCCCAAAGAGAAAGGATAAGCTAGGAAACACACCCATTAGTTTGAAGCTACGTCCGATCGGACCTCTCGGTCAAAAGGACAAATAATCGCCCCGGCAGGGAAGGCACCAGAATCTTTCAAAGCAGCGATGGCGGCATTGTTAAAAGAGCAAATCTCTTTTTCGGGTTCTTTGAGAAGATTTTGGATTTGAAGGGACAGGGTTGAGTCGGTTATGCGTGATCTTGTTCGTGAGGCCATGGAGGATTTTAACTAAGAAGAAGAAGAAAAACAGAGAGGGAAGGAAGAAAGTACCTGAAATGAGCCTGGGATGAAATGATCATAAAACAAGTGGCTTGGATAAATATAGGCTAGATATAGGGGGTATTGAGTAATTATCGCATTGGAAGTTACATCTTGTCACTTCAACCGTCGCTTCAACTTAATTACCTCGATTCGAGAGATAAGGTTTTTAAAATATATCCGTTTGAATATGGGATTCCAACATATATATTTTGGGGAAAATTTTTATGGGTGGTTTTTTGCTCATATATCCTGGAAAATATTCTGACTTTATTTCTTTTATTGTGATCAGGAAACCGGATCAGGATATTGGTAACATCCTGATGCAATATCCTGGTAATAACTAATTAATTCACGTGCAGATTAACATGGCAGGCTTATAACGTTCGAGTGGACCTGTTCTCCCAAAGACTATGATTAATTAGTTGAAATGGGGACGTTGAAGCCGAAAGAAGTGGTCTACAACGTTCACAAAGGGAATATTCGCCGAATCCCGGTTTTATAGGCTAGTTTGTTAATTTCATTTTGCTATAAATAGGAATGATCGGATCAGATAGAACACACACAGTTTTTCGTACACTCTTGCTCTCTACTAGCTGCAATCACTCACAAACACATACACTTGTATTCGAATCTCATTGTAACACTTAGTCGATCCGCATCATATCCTACACTGTATCCTGATATTTGAAGTAATAAGCAGAACAAGGCAGCTGCGATTGTCAGCTCCCGAGGTTTTGTGCCGGCGATCTAGATTGATCAAGGGCTTTCCTCGTACATCTCGTGTCATCCCTTTACTTTTTTGCTCATTGTTTGATTACAGTTATAGCTCGATATCCTGAGCTATATCCTGGAAACTGTTTTTGTTAACAACTTAACTAGCATATTTTTCACGAACACTTCTAGCACACTACCTCACTTAACTAATTTGATCACAAAATAACTTAGGTAATTTTTGACCAAAACAATAATATTTTTCCCTTTTCAAAGTCAAAATTCCATTCTGATGATGTCATCAGAAAGTGAACATAAATTCTGTTAAAAATTCATATTTTCTTCTGATTTGAATTATGTTGACCTTTCAAATGTGGTCAACAGAAGTGAATAACTCTTGGAATATTTCAACAGAATTTCTCAATTTAAATTCCCCCTTAACTTGTGAGCTTCTTCAACAGATTTTGAAGTTTCTATTCTGATTGAATAAAAGATATTTTAGTATCCATTTTTTTTAGATGAGAGGGAATAAGTAAGGTTTTGAGGATATTACTTACATAGCATTTCTGAACTTCACATCATTGTTCTGATCTTCAAGAAGTGTTGTTCTGCAAAAGATTTTCTCATTTTTTTCAACATTACATCTTTTTTAAGTTAAATTACCCAGAAAAATTTTAACTTTGACAGAAACTTTTTATAAATCCTTTTTTTTATGTTGTCACAAGTTTCTTTGAATCTGGTTTAAAGCAATGTTACCTGATATTTCTTCTCATTTTTCTGTTGATTTATCAATTTTTTTATCTTAAAACTTTTTTGATCTATTTCTGATATTTCATCAGATCCATCAGATTTCTTTTGAACTTCACATCATTGTTCTTGATTTTATCAGATATGCCTTTTTAATCCCCCTAGATCTATTGTGATGTTTTTGAGAAAACATAAACCAAATATTTACTTTTCAAACAAAACAAAAAAAAATTACAACTAAACAACCAAAGAACTACTCATTATAGATACCCTTAACATACAACCAAAGGTAGGTTCTTTGTCCACTGTGATTAGGTGATGGAACAATGGAGGGAACATTCATGCTCTCTTGTACAGCCACCTGGGCCCTTGGGTACCAGCTTCTCACTCATTCGAAGTCCAGTTGACTTGTTATCACCTTGGTCACAAAGTGAGGGTAGATCAGAAAGGGTTGACGGGTGTGCATGTTTGATTCCAAGTCTCTCATGAGAAACTTGGAAAAGTTGTACGGTTTCTCTTGTACAACAGCATGGACCACCTCCATCATCCTGTAAGACAGCTCGTTGAAGTGTCCTATCTTCTTTGAGAAGCAGGCACTGAGTTGTATCACCAAGTACTGCAATGGTTGAATGAAACCAGACTTGCTGATCTGCCTTGACACATTGGGTGTTCGATAACCCATGTTCCTCGGAGTTTCTTCCAGCATTTCCTTCTTTAAGAAGGTGGTTTCTGGATCATCGGCCAGCTGGAGGGCATCCCTGAGAGTTTCCTCCTTCAGGATGATTCTGAACCCCATCACCTCGATTTCTATCCACATGTTGGTGCCACTGAAGACAGTTTCAGCATTCCACGAAAACTCTTGAAGGAGTGCAGGGTAGATAGTGTCATATGTAGATACAACATAGCCCAAAGGACTTTGCTTAATCATGTTGTACACATACTTGCAATCTTCCCATGCAGGACCTTCTAGACTTGACCTAAGTCTAAGGTTGTGATGTTTGTGAAGATGTAGAGGAAAACGCTCAGACTTCATTTCTTTTGCCATATCAGAATTTTTGAAAGCAAAATTTCTGAGAAAGTAGTTTGAAGAGAAAGTTGTTTGAGATGAAGAAAGTCTTTAAGTGTTGTTAATATTTATAGATGAAAGTGATAGTTATGCCATTAATGGTATTAACAACCAAAGATTTTCTTTTCCATTTCTATCTCTTCATTTAAGACGATATCTGGTGCAGTGGGTATATGTCAGAGTTCGAAGCCCCCATTTGTGAGTAGCATTGAATAACTAGGCGGCTACTTTCATAGCCCCTAATATTTTTATGCACCCGTGTCTCTCTATTCTCTTATGAAGTATGACGTTGCATGCATTGGAAGTAGAAAAAAAATAATTTTCGGCAAAATTTTACCTGCTGTGACGATTGATTTTCTTAATGCTGAACTTTAAGTTATCCTAAGGCAAGTTACTTTCCCCTTTTTTGATTTTTTTATGAATAAAAAAAATTAAAAAATAGATTATCTACACTTGAGTTTTTATACAATCATGAGATATGAATAAAGATGGTAAATTTATGAAATTTTTCTGCTTATCAGTGTTGATACAGTTGTTGTAACAGACTTTATCATGTTTCATTACAATTTCTGATGATTCATCAGATATTCTGATGATTAATCAGATAATTCATCAGATTTTCCGATGATTCATCTGATGTTTTATTCCTTAGATTTTCTGATAAATTATCAGATTCATTGATAATTTATCAGATTTTCTGATATTCCATCTGATTGATGGATTTCTTTATCAGAAATCTATTGTTTCATTCTTTGATTATCAGAATTTCATTCTAAAATAGATATCATTTATAAATCTAAACTGGCAAGTAGCCTAGGTGGTTAGAGGTTTGGCTTTTAACACGATGACCCAGCTTTGAATCTCATGGTGAGTGTTGGATCTGAGTGTGTGTTGTGTGTGTTTTTCTTGTAGAACAATTAATCAAATTGGAAAATTCAATCAAATAATAATATCCAAACACATCAAACAAAATCATAAATGAACAGGTAATCATTGTAAATGATTCATAATAGATTCAGTATATGTAATACAATCAATAAATACACAGTACTCTCCCTCACTAGGTGATCACACTTTCACTAAGTTTTTATGCTCTTCGGCTCTTACTGTTAACTAATTACAAGGATACTCAAAACAATATATAGGAGGTGTAAACTGCTGGTGACATCTGTTTGGGATAGAATTTTTATAGTCAGGATCTTGGCTTTAGCAAGTATGTAGTAAGATCCTGATGTAGTTTAATTGTGCCAGGATCCTGGAAGAACTTAGAATCCTGAACATGTTTGTTACTAATCAATTGCTTCTTTGTTGAGGGAATATTTTGCAGGAATATTTTTTGTTAACGGCTAGGAGGGAGCTTGCACCTGAATTGTCGTGAAGTTAGCTCGAGAGAACGTGTGGAAATAATGTTGGAGGCTGGCAACAGTCAAAGACTAATTCTTTCAGGATCCCGGATATTTCAGAGCAGTAGTTAGGATTTATTTGGGACTTGTACAATAAATTGGCTTAACTGGATCAGCTTCGGGACATATCACTCTCACACATACAAAAGTATCAGTTGTAACACTTAGTCTTGATCGATCAAGCCACACATTTTGTAGTCATTTTTCATATTAATCTTAGTGGAGTTGTGTAGTTTCCAACTCCTGGGGTTTTTTTGTGTGCTGGAGCTCATCTTCACAGAGAAGATTTAAGGGCTTTTTCCCCGTAACATAATGTTTGTGTTGCTTGATGTCCAACATTCTTGTATTTGTTTGCCATACGTTGAAGTTTTCATCAAGAAAAACCATTTAAAAACCTATTTTCAGAGCCGAGGATCCTAATAGCTGACCCAGGATCCTGAACACAAAACATAATATTTTCACAAGCACCCAACCTCACTTTCTTATTTCGATTATAACCACACAATATCCTCATCAACCACATCCTCTGTAGGTTGTGATTGCTAATTCCTGAACACAAAACATAATATTTCCACTACAGGACCTTTGAGGCAGCCATTTCAATTTGATCAACACTTCAGCATTTAGTGAAACTTTTGGAACATTTTTCATCCATCCTTTCTACTTGCACCTGGTCACCAACATATATTTTACCAGAGCTTGCAGCAGATTCACCAACAATCTCTTTACCAACAACAGTTTGAATTGGATCTACATCACCTATAGCATGCTCAATAGACATAAAACAAAAGTTTTCATGTTCATCACAGTCATTTGCAATTAAAGGAAAGGTTTTATCTGATAAATTCTCTGGCAAGCTACTCTAGTCGACATAGCCCTGTGTAAAGAAGCTCTGTTGACTAGGTACTGCTGGTGCAGGAGCAGGAGTAGCTTGTGGTGCTTGAACATGTGCCATTGGCATTTGGACATACTGAACCTAATGGATTTGGGATGCATGAACATAGTACGCAGGTACAGGATTTATGGTCTGCGCAAAATGAGTTGTGTTTTGCACATTTGGTCTAGGGGTATTTTGGGAATAAAATTGTTGTTGTGCATTAAATTGGGTCCTTTTACTAGGATATGTAATCATTAGTTATTTTTTTTACTCTTGCATTCTCTAGCAAAGTGTCCCAAACTATTAAACTTAAAACATTTAATCTTAGATTTATCCAACCCCACTTTGGACCTCCCATTTATTCCTGGTTAAGTCCTACCAGTCCTTTTATAAAAAAATGTTAGTTCTTAAACTGAGTAGGGCTACATGGTGTAGTATATCCATCTCCTCTAGGTCAGTTGGGTCTATATACTTTAGACCATCGAGTATAAACGATAGATTGTTAGTGACATGAGTTGATCATTTGCTGTAAAAGCATAGCTCATGGAATGTTGATTAGAGTTGATACCTGTTGGCATATCATAAAAATGATCAAAACTCTAATCATTTCCCATTCCAGATAATGAACCTTCTAACTCAAAAGTGTTGTGTTACCAAAAACGTAACTATCAGACACCTTTCTTGTTTCCTGAAGCTTTTTTCTTTTGGACAAGCTCCTCTCAAAGGTTAAGAGCTTTCCATGTAGCTGGGTCAGGCTCATATCCTTGAAATCAGGGCATGTTCTAATCACTATTGCTATTGTGTCTCATTTTTCAGGCAGAGATCTTAAAAGTCGGTTACTTAAAGTTTTATTCTTTTATAATAAGTGGGAATTAGATTAGTAAAAATAGATTTTCTTTGAACATATAAACATATAATACGACTCAGTTATAGTTGAAATTACCGTAATTAATCTATATAAATAACATATGCTTATATATTAATAGGAAAAAACTAACTAAATGTATGTATTGTTACTAAATAAGAACCAAATAAAGATCAAGCAATATGTATATATTCACTTTACGTAGATATATACATATCATAAAGTGGTATATTATATTACCAACAATAATATTAATTACAATAATGAGAAGACGGAATTATTAGAAACTATGTACACAAATCATTGACTTCAACATATTCATATTTTGACACTTTCAAATCTACTCTCTTCTTTCCTTATCTTGTACACAAATCATTGACTTCAATAATGAGCCGTCACAACTTTGGGCACGCGTCATATCGACTATACATCAAGGTGCAAGACTTCCTTCCCTAGTTTGTGGTTTGTGCCTCGACAAATAAAGGTTAATATTCTTTCCTCTCATCTAAAAAGCTATGAGGAACCTGCAAAACAATCAACACACTGTAAGCTCGTTACAAAGAGGATAATAGGGGGGTTCTCCTTGTAACCACCCTCCGGCGTGAGAATAAGTATCGTTTTTTGAGGATAATATGTGTGTATAAAGTGAGAGAGCAAGAGAGCGACCATTAAACCTGGAGGTGAAGTGTAACACCTGTGCCTCCACGGCCATCAAACAAATACCAAACCAATGAAATATTGTATTTCATACTTGGGATTTGTTAAAAATATGTGTATCATTTGCACATATCAACTCTTGTTCAATTTCAAGCTCTAAATCACTTTCTGGAAGGTTATACACGCACTGATGCGTAAATATATCCAGTTTAACGCAACGAACACTCCGGAATAGTGAAATAGGCTTAACATACCTTAAATAACCTTTACATAACTTAGAAATAAGTTTCGAAGGCTTTGGTATGGCAAAATCAAGTTAAATCGCTTACAGGGACTAAAGTTGACAAACTGCGAAAGTATGCCAATTTGAACTGTAACAGACATTCCGGAACATGACCATAAGTTAAACATACCATAAATATCCTTTACATAGCTTAGAAATAGGCTTTGAGGGGTTCGGTGTGCTAAAATATACTTTTGGGTCATTCAGGGACTAAAAGTGTCAAAAAGCGCACAAGTTTGCACTTTCGCGCATATCTTACGTTCTGAATACACTCGGACATAAAAAAAATTATGTAAGCACTAAAATATTTTATTTTAATGTTTGGCATAAGAAAAATCCATTCGTCGCGTCATTTGGATCGTTTTTACGTTCGTTACGACTTCCGTCGTAATTAACCGAACAACCCAACCGTACGGCCAAACGAACCGACATCCGAGATATTTTTGGGCACATATTAAGTTCCCTATACTTTAACTTCATTTTAGAGCTTTGAAATGGGGTTAACGGGCCTTAAACGTGTCGAAAATAGCTTAAACGGGCTGCAGGGACCAAAACTGTAATTCTGCCAAAATTGGTCCTTGCGCACCGTAACAAATATTTGTTACGGTGCGCAAGGGGTCTGCAGACCAGATGCACTGCATTTAACAGCAAATTGCAGCTGTTTAATCCACAACCACATGTTCTCACTTGTCTAGTCAGCTGATAAGAACCCATTTTTATCCACCATAACATTCCAACACTTGTACGGATACGATTAAGGCACGATATTCGACAAACGATCTTAACGGTTACCCGAAAACTATAAATACGCCAACACCCCAACTTCAAAAATCACCAGAATTTTGATTTGAGAAACTCTAAGTTGAAACCTTTGTTTCATACCTGAGATTTTTGAATCGAGATTAGCATTCGGGGACCCTTCGTAAGTATTCTTTCGTTCTTTTATTGCTTTTCGAGTCTGAAAGTCAAACTTTGTTTGACTTTCTGCGTTGACCAGTTTATGGTCAATGTGAAGTTCGTTTGAACTTCGCAACGTGAGTGTAATCACGTTGGTTATAGTCCCTTGGGACTATGCCTACTGATTACCACGTTGTCTAGGGTCGAAGGGTAAGCGATCTAATAAATCGCTTATACCTTCGAACCCGACCCATTTGGTCGATCATTAGGATCCGACCAAACACATTAGGTGACCATAGTATATAGGGAATAACCTTCCGAGGTTATACCTTATAGTCACATCGTTTGAGTAGTTGTATGATAGGTAGTTTATATGCCTTAGGTAAATTACCAGAATACCCTTTTCATGTATAATTGGTAATTAAGCATATGTAACCTTAACATTTGTCACATAACTGATTATACAACATGATTAAACACGTTTAGGCATATAATACTTGTCGTAGGACTAGTTAGACGTCTCGAACGCGCTTTGCACACACGACACATTAAAGTAGCGTAAGCTACCTTAATGGGTCGCGATGGGTCGAAAGCACTTAGGTTAGTCTCAATGTAGTATGTAGGTCTTGTTAAACCATATCATATGAGTTCCAATACTCATTTGGTTTACCAAGCCTCATCCTATCCGATCTCCCGATTTAAGTCCGGTTTATTTATATAGTTTTAGATTGCCGACTGATTCCGTGGTCCCTCTAGCTTTGTTTGGTTGTTGTTCAAGACCTCTAAGCATTCTCAGGCGAGTACATTATTCCCCTATTTTACTGCTTTCAATTGTTTTGGGGTGACTCATATGTGCTAAATGTTTTCAAGGTTTTAACGATGGTATCAAAACGATTTTCGATGTTATAACGATGGTTTTAAAAACGATTAAGACGATTTATACAAAACTAATAACGATTTCGATAATGTGAATGAACTTGTTGGTTGGGTTACATAACAAATGACATTCATTAGCAATGATCAAGCCGACCAGTATTAGGTTATGGTACCATAGGATCTGACAAATCCCGTTATTTACTACACCTGTGGTTATGTGTGGGTGTAGTGGGTAGCGACTGAATCTGTAATTGTTAATTTACCCTTTGGTAAGGGTTTATTAATGCGAGAGCAAGGTAAGCGAGTCACGAAGGTTTGATTGTTATTAGCGAGACGACCATATAAGTAGTTTCACGACCTAAAATGAATCTAACGATTTGGGTAAACGATTGGCTTCAAAGCGATATACGATTGGGTTTTGGTTAAGTGTTTACATGATTTACATTGATCATGCATTTCCACAAAACATAGCTTTGATTTAAACCAAGTTTTACTTCAATACTATGTTCTTGTGCATATG
>JARYGA010058089.1:0-27558 GCA_030545235.1 Helianthus tuberosus
ATTCTTCAATGTTGTTTGGCCTTGGATATCCTTTAACTGATGGCAACTTCCTTTTAGCAGGGTCTTCCTCATAGTAGAAGGATTTTATCTCTTCTCTAACTGCTTCAAGTTCTAGAGGAAATTGGACACCTATAGGAGTAATGACAGGGATTGATTGTTGTACTGGTGCTGATGAGAGAGGAATAGGTTTGGGTATTGTAACAAGTGACATAGATGTTGAAGATGTTGGTGGTGGTGATGGTGATGGTGAATCATCATCTGGTATATAAATCCTTCTCCTTTTTATTTTAGGAAAGGCAGATGATGTTTTGGATGGATCAGTGGTGGTAGTTTGAGTGGCAGTGGTTTGTGATTGACTAACAGCTGTTGAAACAACTGGTGTTTCAACCACTGTTGTCATTACAACAGATGTTGTAACATCTGTTGTCTTCTGCTTTTTGGCAGGAGGTGATGGTGGTGATGTTATTTTTGGTGGTGGTGGTAAGGCAATGATTGTGGTGTGTGTTGAAGTGGTGTGTGTTGAAGTGATAACAGATGTTGAAACAACTGAAGTACCAGCAGTAGTTGATACAGCAGGAGTTGCAACAGCTGTTTGGATGGAGGTTTGATGTTGGAGGCTTTTGGACGGTGGTCTTGGAGGCTTAGTGAATCTGGATGGTGTGGACTTGGGATTTCTTTTTGGCTTAGGCTTTTTATCATCCTTTGACCCAGAACAACCCTGCGCATTCAGCTTCATGTAAGCTCTCTTCTCCTCATTCCACCTTGACAAATCCTTTGCCTCTCTGTCCCTTTTTACACTTGCTATAGCATTATCAAGTGCATTCTGGGTAACATCAACCTTTTTGCTACCATCTGGCAAAGGTATCTACTTGGTCATATTCTCCATTTCTGGTTCTATGTGGAGACCATCATCTACTCCCTTTTGCTTCCATTCTTTAATTTTCTCCCCCTTTTTGGCATTATCTGGAGGCAATTGATCGATGAAGAGCACAGTGGGAGCAGCAGTGCCAGTGGTTTCCAATAAATGGGCCTTGAGAGCCTTGATATCTGCTTGTGTGTTCTTGAAACTAGACTCCATGATGTTTCTCAGCTTTTGTACGTGTATCTCATGTTGCTGATCAGCCATTTCTTGCTGTTGTTGGAGAAAAGGTTGGAAGAGATTCCAGAGCTCATTTGTAGCAGGTGCTTGTGGTGGAGCAGGTGCTTGAGGTGGAACAGCAGTGGATTGCATCTTTTGTATTGTCAACACCTGTTGTAGCATGTCTTTGATATCTGCAACAGCTGTATTCAATTTGTCAACTCATTCCGTCAAATCCTGATATTTTAAATCATCACCCAATTTAATGGGATCATCTGATTTCCCACTAGTAGTGGTTTTATCAGTGGTTGAGGTAGGGAGTGTACTCCAAACACTAACCACTGATGCCCCTTTTTTCTTGGTACTGGGGTCTTCTTCCTTCAACACTTGACAACCTTTTGATGTTGCCAGTGGTTAGAACAAAACCACTGGTGGTTGGCAGAGGTGTTATGTAAGGAATTGCCTCCAAGGAAGTCTTATTAATGTAACCACTGTCCATCTGTAAACCAGTGGGTTCAACAGTTGTAGTGGCTGCTTCACTTGGATTACCACCAAGAGTTACTTGTAACTCAAGGGGTGTAACCTCCTCAGGTTGTGTTGGTGGGTTAGCAAAGATTGATACATCAGACCCAGTCATTTGTTGAGGCATGTTCTCATTGATAGGTGATTGAGAAGGACTGGTTAGTGCCTGGTTCAAATCAATTGCATCCAACAGCAGTTTAGTTGGTGGGGGAATTGTGGATGTGAGAGTTGGTGTGAGAAGAAAAGTTGCCCCGGGCTGTGGGCTGTGGATGATGGAATCAAATGATTCCAGAGCATCATGATGTGGTGGCCCTATATGTATAACCTGTTCTTTTTGTGAAGAAGCAGGAGGAGTTTCGGTTATGGGTTGAGATATTTGTACCAACTGCTGTGAGGAAGTAGCAGCAGTGGTTTCTTGTGACTTTTGTGCTATCACAGGCAGGAGCTCTGGTATCTCATCTTCCAGAGTTGCCTTTTTTATGGGTTTGGGGGGTTTTTGAGTTTTTCTTTTTGTTGGCTTTTTGGTGATTGTAGGTGTGGGTTTCAAAATAGTTGTTCTGCTACTTTGATCACCTTGAGCAGTGGGCTCAACAGCAGATACCTGAGGAGCAGTGGGAACTGCTAAAATCTGCTCAAGCACCTCTGCTTGTGTTTTGCAAGGTGTTGACATCCGTGTAAAAGTTTCAGCAGGTAAGCTATTTATTTGAATAGAGTCACCTTGGTTTATTTCAGAAAGATCATCCTTACTAAATTTCTTTTGAAAATAATAACTTAGAAATCTTGGAAATAGTAAGAATGCCTTTGTTTCAACATTTTTAACCAGATCATTAAAAATTTCCCGAGAGTAATTAAAATTTTCTCCTTAAAGAATAGCAAATCCCAGGTGTTGAATTTTTAATGGTATTTCATTAAAAGCAGTGGTTTTGTTTAACACACACATTAAGAGGGTATGAAATAAAAATCTTGTTGCAGAAGGGAAATAACCTTTTTGTAAGGTTTCCTTCTTTATTTCTGCATTATACCCTCTTTCCATAAAATCATTTTGTAACTCGTATTTGGGAAAAGTAATTTTACCTTCTTGATCACCGAGTTGAAAGACTTCTGAAATTGATTGTGGTGTAATCTTGACAGCTTTACCCTTTAGAGTAGAGTTAATGGCTGTTGCTTTGTCACCTTGTTTTTCAAGGGTTGCATTCTTCCAAAACTCTCTTTGGGTTGTCAAGTAAATTGGTGCGTCTACTGTTAACAAAGTTTTGTACTTTGATGCAGTGATGGTATCAAGGATGGAGTCGAACATGTCAGTGTTGCCGGGTTTTGTGAGAAGACCCAGAAGATTGTGAGACGGTTTGTGTGGAATTTCCGTGAGTTGTGCCTTTTGAGAGACATCTTTTGAGGATGATTTGGAAGTGGGTTTTGCAGATGACTTCGATTTTGTCATTTTGGAGATGATGATCGAAGAAGATGGTGAAGGAATTTGAAGGAAAACTGTTTTGAGAAGAGAATTTTTGAGAATTCAATTCGACAGTAAAACCCTGTTTTGGTGTGAAGTGGGGTTTTATAGAGAAAAATGAATGCTGACGTGGCAGTAGTTACAAAAGGACTGACCACTAAGTACTGCCCACATGCCAAACTCTGGTGAAATGAAGGACAGTACTTTTATGAAAGCTACTGATGAAGGCAGTGGTTACAACGGTAAAATGGAAGCAGTGGATGATTTTCACTATCAGTGGATAGCATATCAGTGGATAAGACACTGCTTTTGATCAACAGAGTTTATCAATGAAATGAGAGAACAGAGGATGGCTTTCAGCAGTGGACAGACTTTTGAAGTAGAACAGACTTTTGAACAAGCAGTGGTTATGGCAGACTTTTAAGGATTATAATGAAAACTTCATTTTTAGCTATTTTTAAGGAAGGATTTTTGATTTTCTGAAAACATTTTAATGCTTTTATTCATAGAAAAACAAGATTTTGCTTGTCATTCCATGTTTAGCATGCCAATCCTAGAGACCAAGCTTTCAAAGGTAGCAGTATCTAATGCTTTTGTGAGCACATCTGCCAGCTGGTCTTTAGTTGGAACATGATGCAGAGAAATCAAACCTTTTTCATAGCAATCCCTCACAAAGTGATGTCTGATGTCGATGTGTTTGGTGGTAGAATGGGAAACTGGATTTTTGATGATATTTTCTGCTGCCTGGCTATCCAGCATGAGTGGTGTCTTTAAGGCAGTGATACCAAAATCCAGTAACTGATTTTGAAGCCACAGGAGTTGGGCTGTACAGCTTGCAGCAGCAATGTATTCAGCTTCAGCAGTGGATGTTGAAGCAGCTGCTTGCTTTTTGCTTTGCCATGAAACTAAGCAATCACCTAGAAACTGGCACCCTCCTGAAGTAGACTTCCTTGTGGTGTTGCATCCAGCAAAGTCACTGTCTGAAAAACCTGAAAGCTTGATATTCCCATTAGCTGGATACCAGATACCAAGTGTGGGAGCACCATTTATGTATCTGAAGATCCTTTTTACAACAATGAGATTTGATTTTCTGGGAGCTGATTGACTTCTTGCACAGACACATGTTGCAAACATGATGTCTGGTCTAGATGCAGTTAGGTACAGTAAAGACCCAATCATGCTTCTATAAAGTGTTTGGTCAATCAGCTCATGTTTTTCATCAGACATGACAAGCTTATTTGTTGCCATGGGTGTGCTGCATGGTTTACAATCATTCATATCAAATTTATTCAAAAGTTCTTTAGCATATTTGCTTTGATGAATGAAAGTTCCATTTTGCATTTGCTGAACTTGGAGACCAAGAAAGCATTGCAGCTCACCCATTGCACTCATTTCAAACTCAGCTGTCATGAGTTCCCTAAACTCTTCACACATTTTGTTACATGTGCTTCCAAAAATAATGTCATCCACATAAATTTGGACAATCATTAAATCCTTTCCTCTCCATTTTAAAAACAGTGTTTTATCAATGGTACCTCTTTTGAAACCATTTGAGAGTAGAAAGGTAGAAAGAGTTTCATACCAGGCCCTTGGTGCTTGTTTCAGGCCATACAAGGCTTTGTTTAGCCTGTAGACATGATCTGGATAAAATGGATCCTCAAAGCCTAGAGGTTGACAAACATATACCTCTTCTTGAATTGTACCATAGAGGAAAGCACTTTTGATATCCATTTGAAACACCTTCATTTTGTGGTTGACAGCAAAGGCCAGGAACAGTCTAATAGCTTCCAATCTTGCTACTGGGGCAAAAGTTTCATCATAGTCAATCCCCTCTTCCTGTCTGTAACCGTGAACCACAAGCCTGGCTTTATTCTTGACAACAATGCCTCTTTCATCAGTTTTGTTTTTGAAGACCCACTTTGTGCCAATGGGACTAACCTCTTCTGGCAGTGGTACAAGCTCCCAGCTGTTGTCTTTCAGTGCCTCTTGGTACTTGACTGGCTGATGGAGTGATAGAAAACCAGCAAAAAGACAAATGTTTTGGGTTTGGCTTCTTGTGAGCACCCCTTCATTGATGTTGCCAATGATTTGGTCAGGTGGATGAGATCTCAAGAAGATTAAATCTCCTTGGTATGGTATGATGGCATTTGTTGGTGAAGGCTGCAAATGTGTATCATCTGAGCTAACCACTGCTAGAGACTTTGATGACCCAGCAGTGGCTTCAAAAGGTGGTGGAATAGGAGGTAATGATGAAGACACATGCTGACTTTTATCCACTGTTTGGGGACTTTTATCAGCAGTGTTTGATGATGTGGAAGCAATGGTTGATGGGCTACTTTGGTCAACAACTGTTGAGGTAGCAGTGGTTGAGCTTTGACAGTTGTTTTGAACAACTGGTGCTTTTCCCATTGTGGCAGACTTTTGAGGGATGATGACTTCATACCCATAGTCTGGTGTTGAAGCTTCTGATGGACCTGCACTGTTAGTCTTGACAGCAGTATTTTCAAAAGTGAATTTTTCAAGATCAAACAAATCTGCAGGATTTGCTGGGATTTTCATTGATGAAAGTTCATTGAACTTCACATTCAAGGTCTCCTCCACTGCTTTGGTCCGTGTATTAAACACTTTGTAGGCTTTAGCAGTGGTTGAGTATCCTAGATGATAACCACAATCAATTTTGGCTGCAAATTTTGAAATGGAATCTTTTAAGTTCAAAATAAAGCATGGGCAGCGAAATACTTGAAGTATGAGATCAGTGGTTTGATTTTATACATAATTTCATAAGTAGTCTTTTTGTGCCTGGGGTTTATCAAAACTCTGTTTTGGACATAGCAAGCAGTGTTTACTGCCTCTGCCCAAAAAGTTAATGGCAAACCTGAATCAACAAGCATGGTTCTGGCAACCTCAATCAGAGTTCTGTTATTTCTTTCCACTACCCCATTCTGCTCTGGTGTTCTAGGGATGCTGTACTGCCTTACAATCCCTTTCTTCACACAGAAGGCATCCAACTCCTTATTTTTGAATTCTGTGCCATTGTCACTCCTGAAGACTTTTACTGGAAGGTCAAATTGCTTTTCAACCTGTGTCACAAAGTCTTGCAAAATGCCTGCAGTCTCATCTTTTGAGTGTAAAAAGAAGGTCCATGTAAACCTAGAGAAGTCATCAATAATAACCAAACAATATCTCTTTTTCTTGAGATTCATGACTTGAACTGGGCCAAACAAATCCATGTGCAGCATTTGCAAACACTGGGTTGTTTTGGACTCTTCAATGGACTTAAAAGAGTTTTTGTGCTGTTTTCCTTTTAAACAGGAAATGCAATGCTCAGGACATGAAAACAATTTTTGTGGTAGGCCTCTTACCAAACCATTTTTTGAAATTTCAGTGATTGTCTTAAGATTTGTGTGTCCCAGTCTCCTGTGCCAAAGTTCTGTCTCTTTGTTAGAGGCAGCTGAGAACAGACAGGCATCAGCCCTGGGACACTCTTTTGACATATCAACAACATAAACATTGCCACTTCTTTGAGCAACAAGTTTTGTTTTTCCAGTGTTTATTATTGCTTCAATCTTTTTGACCAATTCTGGTCCAACAATCCTACAACAATCTTTTGTGAAGAATGACCCAAACCCTTTGTCACTCATTTGAGACACACTCAGAAGGTTGAATTTTAGATTGTCTATTAGATTGACATTTTCAAACTTAACATTACCAGACTGAACAGTACCAGACCCCAGAACCTTTCCTTTACTATTATTGCCAAAGGATATATCACCCCCTCCATGAGTTTTGAAATCCTTGAGAAGGCCTTTACATCCTGTCATGTGCCTGGAGCCTCCACTATCTACATACCAAAGACTATCTAAGCATGCAGAAGCTCCCTGCACATGAAGTAAAGGATTAGTTCATTAAGGTTTCCAAAGCCAATAAGGCTTTGGATGGGGTCTCAACAGTGTCTGGGATGGATGCACATTGATGGACAGTGGTTAGGTCAGGGGTTTGGACAGTTTTAGGACTGTTTCTTGCTAACCACTGTTGGGGGTCTTGACCAATCACCTGTTGGTAACCAAAAGGATACCTGTTCACTTTAGGTTTAGAAGGCCTTTTGTAGGTCTCATAAATGTGTGGAATCCTTTGGTAAGACTGTTTTTCCTTGCCTTTTCTGAGCTGATTGGCAGGGGGTGCATCAGTAACCTGAACATCTCTTTTAACAGATGTTTGGTTCAGCTGTTTTGTGACAGCTGTTTGAACTGGCACAAACAGTGCTTGTTTCTTGGTGAATTTGACAGATGATGTTGATGGACTCAAAGATGTTTTAGCAGTGTATTCATTCTTTTTCACATCAAAGTTTTTGAGATACACACATGCTTGAGTTTTGTGGTTTATTTTACCACAGATGGTTCAGCTTTCAGCAGGAAAAATGACACTTGTTCTGTTTAAATCATATGCTTTTAGATGAAAACAGTCTTTTGTTAGATGGTTTCTCTTTTCACAAAATTCACAAAACAAGTTATTGATCTTTTCTCTCTTCTTTCTCTTTTCAGACTCCTTTGCAACAGAGTTTTTAACCTCAGTTGGGATGTCCTTAAGAGGAATGACTTTTGCTTTTGGAGCTTTAACACCATCAGTGGTTGTAAAGTCCATGGGTTTGAAGTTTTCAAGAATGTCACACTCATCAGACCATGTGGGTTTAAACTGGTATTTCTCAATCTCCTCAAAAGTAGAGGATCCCAAAGGTCTGTCAAGCGTTATTTTGTTCCCAAGTTTATCAGTGATTTTCACTTCTTGGCCATTCTTGTTTGTAGGAATGAACTCTGTTGTTTCATCAGTGGTTTGAACGGATTTTTCAAAAGCAGTGTTTTCATCATCATGTTTTCTATAACCAACACCAAATTTCACATTGCTTTTAATCTGTTTTTCAAGCATAACCTCATACCCTTTGCATGATTCCACCCACTTTTCACAGGTGATTTGGGTGGACTCCAACTCCTTTTTGCAAACTTGGTATTTTTCTACCATAGTTTGGAGTTGAGTTTTGGTTATGCTTTGCTCTTCTTTGAGACTGCTGATTTCTTTATCTTTTTCAGCCAATTTGTTTCTAAGTTCTTTTAAAGACCTTTCAAATTTGACTTCATCAGACAAGACTTTGTCCCTAAGGTTTTCATTTACCTCTTTGATGTTAGCAAATGCAATAATGCATTGGTCTGAACACAGTTTTTCAAGAACTTGAGGTGTTACCTTGGCAGCAGCCATCATGGCACAATCACATTTATAATCACCTTCTTCATCAACTCTCTCTTCTTTCTCACCTGCTTTCTTTTCTTCCTTGTCTTCTTCAGACCAAGGGTCAGTCAGTGGTTCAATCAGGGTTTCTGAATTTTCTCCCAGCAGTAGTTCACCAGCAACTGTTTTAACAACTGCTTCAGTCACCTCATCCACTGTTTCATCACTTAGCTGTTCACCTTCAGTTTCTATCCCCTCTGGTTTTGACTCTAATGCCATTAAACAAAATTCATCATTAGAAGATTCATCAAAAGCATAGAGTGCAAAATTTTCATCACCAAGCTCATCAGGCATGCTGCTCCAGTCAACAAAACCTTGAGTAAAAAAGCTTTGCTGATCTGGTTGTACCACTGCTGGAGCAGCTGTTTGAGGTGCAACAGGTTGCACTTGTGCCTGGGGGACAGGGGTTTGAACATACTGAATTTGTGGAACAGTGGTTTGGACATAATGCACAGGCACAGGGGTTGCAGCATAGTGAGCAGTGTTAACATGAGCTGCAGGGGTATATTGGGTATAGTGAACAGTGCTTTGATTTTGTGGTCTAGGGTTTGAGCTGGGATGAGTAATTATAGGACCAGTTGTTTGACTCCTTCACTCCCTAGCAAAATGACCTAACCTATTGCACTTGTAACACTTGATTTTCGATTTATCCAACCCAACCCTTAAATTCCCATGTAACCCTGGGAATTTTCTCCCTGTTCTTTTATAGAACTTGCTTGTTCTTACACTAAGCAAAGCCAGTTGATGCAAGATGTCCATCTCTTCTAAGTCAGTGGGATCAAAATGTTGCAAATCATTTAGTTTAAAGCACAAATTATCTGACAACTGGTTCTCACAATTTGCAGTAAAAGCATAATTTGCAGAGTGAGGATCAGGGTTGTTAAAATTTCCACCAGCAGTTATATCAATAAAGTGATCAAAACCCTGATCCTTACCACTGCTACCAGATTCTTCCTGACCAAAAAGAGCTATGCTACCGAAAGAGTAATCATCAGTAACTTTGCCAGACTCTTGCAACTTCTTTTTCTGGTTCAACTCCCTTTCATAGGTCAGGAGTCTACCATGAAGTTGGGTCAGGGTCAGATCTTTGAACTCAGCAGAATTTCTAGTGACAAAAGCTATGGTATCCCATTTTTCAGGTAGTGATCCAAGGAACCAGCTATTTTGAGTTGAATTTGGAAATGTTACTTTAACAAGCCTTAGTTCACTAATGAGACAACTGAATCTCTCAAATTGCTGAGTCAATGATTCACCCTTAATGTGACAACATGTTTCATACTGCTGATTCAGAATTTCCCTATTGTTTTCAATGACTTCTTCTGTTCCCCCAAACTGTTCCTTCAAAGCATCCCATAACTCTTTGGCACTGTTACAATGTAACAGTCCAGCATAGATCTCATTAGGTAATGCAGATGCTATGATGCTAAATGCTTTGGCATCGAGTTTGAACTTTTGAAAATCAGTTTCAGTATAGTTTTCATAAGGTTTTGGTACGAACTTCTTTGGATCCTCAGCACTTGGCACCATAGGAACATGGGGACCAAAAACAACAGACCTCCAACATCCGGTGTTCTGTTGAGCAAGGATGTGACCCATCCTTCTCTCGCAGATGTTGTATTCATTATGTTTAAGCATGGGTGGTTTGAAAAGAGAGCCAATGTTATTCTTATCATCTTGTGATTGTGACGTTATCCTGGTTGTTTTACAGGCACTGATTAATCAACTTTAATGGTGATTAAACCTTGCTCTGTTTTTCAACAAAACGAACAAACGATCAGTATCAACGATTTTGAGCTGAACTATTTATGTCAAAATGATTGTTAAATCAAATTTGACTGTCCTAGCTCTGATACCAATTGTTGGATCTGAGTTTGGTATTGATTGTGTTTTCACGTTTGAGATAAGATGAAGATGGATGAGTTGTGCAGCGGAATTAAGATGAAAACAAACTTTACACACAATCAATCGAGAGTAATGCTTTGATCAAGACATTTTCAACAAAGAACCGAAAGATTGAATTTAGTTTCAACAACGATTACAATGTAATGCTTAATACAAACTCCCCCTCAGCCAGAGCTCAGCGTTTGTTCGTGCAGGAAAACAAGTTTGCAAAGAGCTAATAGAACAGTACAGAGCACTGTTCTATTTATAGGCACTAGAAAACCACTGAGCATCTAAGCTGACGTCACCATGAAAGTGACATCTAACCTCCTAACAAACTCTAACCCCTGATCAATACAAACACTGTTATGCTAACTACTGCTATACATTTCATTACATAAAAGACATCTCAAATAACTGCTGCATCCTTCCACTGCTGTGAACCCAGCAGTACTTGTCCGGATCAGCAGTGCTTGACTCAAGGCAGTAGATTGAGCAGCAGAGCTTTAGTCTTTCATCAGGTCTTTACTTGATCAGCAGTTTGTAGATCAGTAGTTTGCACAATCAGTAGATAGGAGGTCAGCAGATGTTGAGACCACTTTCAAGGGGAGAGACTTGTATGTAACATCTGCTTATTCTGGATCCACTGCTCTGATCCAGTTTTGGCTTTAATTATCTGTTCCTTTGATAGGGTTCAATCCCAACAAAGAGATGAAGCCTTGACTTAAAGGTGTGTTCCACTTAGAAATCTTCTTTAGAACTGCACTTGATATATATCTTTTAATATTTTCTCAATTTTTATGCAGAAGGAAAGTTTTAAGCGCAAAAGCATTATACGAGGTCTAGGCCATTGCTGACCCAAAATCAGAAGTCCAGGTATAATGCCCCATATATCAATAAGTATAAAGACCTAATATCTCAGAATCAGGCAACCTCTCAAACGAAATTTCGGAGTACTAAATCCATATATCCGAGAGATGTTCCCCACGAGATAAGAAAGTTATTGATTTTAGGTTTATATCTCGAAATCAATTTACTACTTTTGTAAAAACCTACTATCATATCATCAGTGAGACCGTTTATCACATTTTATATTTCCATTTCTTTAGCATGCTGTGATTGTCTTACTCATGTATTTGAACTTTTTCAAATTTTCAAAGGTTTTTGTATTTTCAAAATTTTTACTCCCCCTAAAATGCAAAACATTTGAGGAAAAATTTGACAAACCGATGTAGACAACTTCATCTCGCCATCAATTTTATGCTTTACATTCTCTGTTGAGCACATATTACCCCCATGATTAACAAAAGATTGATTTTTGACAATATGAAGCATATTTGTTTAACCACTTGAAATAACTTGTTTTACCAATTTTTGTTTGTTTAGCCGTGAGGGTTTTGGCGTATTCCTACAACATATATTTTAAATTTTTTTTTCTCAATTTAAAAAAAAAACAATTTTTTTTATTTTTTATGTTTTTGTTACTTATATTTTATTTATTATTATTAGAGTAAACTTCTGTTTTGCTCCCTGTGGTTTGGTCACTTTAACGGTTTTGCCCCAAACCTTTCAAAATAGTCATTTTACTCCCTGATTTATGAAGCTTATCTCTATTTCACTCCCCTCCCCTAACGCCATCCAATTCAACTGTTAAATCCTGGTCACATGCCCCTCACATGAGGGGCATTTTAGTCTTTTCCCATCCCATGTATTTTAACATCTTTTTTATTGACCATCCTCTTCTCCCGCACCGCCAACTCTTCTCCTGCAAGTGTCGCCGCCGGCAATCATCACCACCGCCAATAATCACCACCCTAGCCCCAAAAAAACATCGGATGTAAACCTTTATAAATCATTACTGGAAATCATCCACAATAACATCGCACCATTTAAATCATTGAAAAAACCAAATCTGTGAATAACCATTAAAAGCCCCCATCCCACTTGACTACCAAAAAACCAACTGAGAGATCAAAAAACCAAAAATTACCAGCACTCATAAACATCATTGATGGTCGAGTTGTCATCTTCACAATTGCTACCATCAAATCGGAGCTCATACACCAACGTTGCCTTTAAACCCCACCACCATGATCAGCTAGGGTTCCAGATCTGTGAACAACTATTAAAAGCCCTGAAGAAACACTGGTTTAATTGACCGGAATCAACTGAACCAGGGGGTTTGAATCTGCATAAAAGGGTTTCTCTCCTCTCGTTCGGCTCGTGGGTGACAGATCTTCTTCTTCTCACAATAACTGCAAAACAACCACCGTTAGACTCACCACGGGGAGAATGGGGGTTCTCTCCGTGACCACCCTTCGGCGTGAGAAGTACAGGTTTTATGAAGAAGATGAAGTATAAGTGAAGTGAATTTAACTTGAAGATTATACCTGAATTATCCTTCTATTTATAGCCGAAGTTTGGGCGGGAAAACTTGTTGGTGAAATATTGACGGAAAGTGTTATTTCCGTAAGCGGTTATTTTTCCCTCCGTTAATTACTTAACGAGTGTGAGAGCACACGGATCATGATCTTTGATCAACGATTGGGGTATTGCAACGTGGAAAGTAGGCAAGTGAAGATCTCTCTTCAATTCCGTGCCATCATCGCGACTTCAAGAGAGCCTGGGATGATGACACGTGGCCAGACGGTTATAACCGTCTGGTGATGCACGATAGAGCCTTCCAGAAGATTATAGCTGTAATCCTGTGTGGCTTCTTACTGTATGGTATCAGTGAAGTAAATAATATCTAAGCCTGGATATTATTTATGCGGGAGTGTTTACTAGGATTTTTATCCTTATCTGTTATGGAGACTGGCGCAAGGATTCGTTAGTTTCCTTTGGCGGGCAGGTGTTGCTTGTTGTTTTATCCTTCTAAGTTTCCTTTGTAGGACCAGTGCGAGGCCGCGCAAGGTCTAAAGAGGGTTAGAAGGATGAGGTTGTGGTATGATCCTAAGTACTCGAAGCGAGGTTTTTGGGAACTTACCCCTTCAAGTCCCCCAGTCTAGTGTTGCTTTTATGCAAATAAGTGGAGCACTGGACTATGAGAGAGAGGTGCTTTTTTGCTGTAGGGTTTTTGGTGCGGAAGTGGAGAAATTTTTTTGGGAGAAGATACTCTTTTCTCATTATTCTTATTTTGAAAATCTTGACTTCTTGTTGAAGAAGATTTGCGAATTTTCTTCATTATTCTGAACTGTTTACTTGAGGGGAAGCTTGTTTAATAATGATCTGACTTTTATTACGTCATTCATAAATAAAAAATGTATATACGTAGTACCTTTTCATCTTCTTACTGAACTGTAGCCTTTGGGATATGTGCAGACGCTGTCAGAATGTATTTAATGAGATATGACGTTTATCGTGGCAGCGCCGTTTCAAAGGGAGACGATTTGATATTTAATCATCACGATTTCTGCTTTCTCTCTTATCGATGCTGGTGTTGCTTTATTTGCATTATATATACATGTAGAAATTATAACTTTTACCAGATTTGGCGATATGAGAGTTAGGCGACCATCTCGTTCTCGGAGACTTTTAGAAGTCCTGAAGGTTTATGAAGCTGCCGAAGGTTTGTTTCTTCTTGCCAGCTCGCCGCCAAAAGAGGTCGTCGGAGATGGGGAACCCTCTGGTTCCGTTCCTTATAAGTCTACGGACACGGGTTGTGGTTTCCTTTGTTCTTGGGATGCTGATGATGAAGGGGTCATCCGGTTATCTGCTGACGCCCTGATGCAACATTTTCCGGCTAACCGGAGAAGCCAATGTTTGATAGTTTATCGACGACGTCGGAACAGGTGTTGTTCTGAACCTTCCGCCGGAAATCAGGTGATGCTAGCTGCTGATGGTGATAATGAGCTGACTGTTGATTGATGTGCTAAAAGTGGTTTAACTAAATTAACTATATTAAACCCTAAACTAGACTCTCTAAGTTTTAAATTTATAAAACAAAGACTCTCTAAAACCTAAACCACACAACCGACAAGTGTACCGATCAGTGTAGTATAGCCTAAGGAAGTCCGAGTATCGAACCCAAGAGACTCTACTAAATTACGCTAATGACTCTATCTAGACTTAGACTGACATGGACTTAACTAATTGTTTATTGATTGGGGGGGGGGGGTTTCTAAAAGTCCTAAATAAAATATTAAAATAATGCTAAAAGACTAGACACGAACTCGAACGAAGGCTTTGACCAGTGGCGATGAAGACTACCTAGGCTAGACGCAAGTTCAATTCAGAATGGATTTCTATTCGATAGTTTTGTGGTATGGAACCGGGATCTTCAAATGCTAAACCTATTAAAATACCAACTAAGCCCCTCAATCCCTCTCAAGGTGATTCTTGTGGCATTACCTAGGCTGTTACGCTTACCGGTTTTCTAGATTTCCTCACAGTCCTCTAGTCTCTTGAAAGTGCCTAAATAAGACAATCTACCTCACAGCGCGAAAGCCTAAGGCAACTATGGGTTTTAATCTTGGTTTAATAGACAAGAGAATGTTTAAGGACTAGACCGATTTCTTAGACCTAGCTATAAACCAAACCGAGACCTATTAATAACCTCGAGCCTCACAGCGACAAGATTAGTAGAACACTTGATTTTATTAAATTACCGAATATTACTTCTAAGGTTACTTATGCAATTTTCACCCTAAAGGATTAATGACTTATTATGTGATATAGACACTCACCTAAATCAAGAACCCTAGCACAACCCTATTATGTGATAAAGACCGTCACCAAGGATTATACGAAGCAACAATTAGCAATAAAACAATATCAAGCATGCATATACACCAAGTTAAAATTCCATAGCCTTTACAATACAAGAAAAATCCATAAATCACGCCAAAAACCGAATAAAAATCCAAACTTTATTTAAACTATTGTCATGCCTAGGTAGTTAAAGAGTTTTAGCCAAGAATCATGGTATCAAAAACAAACAAACAAAGTCTCATAACTGAGTTCATTGAATTAAAGAACAAAGAACTAAGAAAACAAAAGAAATTGAGAAGATAGAACCCGTAAGCTTCAAACCCGCTCGCTTCCAATGATTCCTAGCCGTGAATTCTTGCCAAAAAATCTTCTTAATTCGTCCCTTATGTCTTCTTCGTGCGTCTGATCTTGCGTCAATGCCTCCTTCACGTCTGATGTTGATATTGTATATATAAGGCCGGCCCCTATATGATAATTCGTCCCTGATAAATGGGCTTCGGCCCAACAATATAACCGCCTCTTATCTGATCGTGCCTCCCACCTTTAATTCGTCTAATGTTATTCTCTATAATATGCTATCTCCTTTTTTTTTTAATTGTTGTTGCTGCTGTATATTATAATCCAGTGGAGTTGGATTAGTAATGTATTTTTCCCTTCAAAAAGGCCCACTGAATTTAAAAATAAATCCACATTCACGTCCACTTCTGTCCATCTCTAATGACCTCCAAGAATGATTAGAATATATTATATATCATTATATGTATCTATATTTTATTAAAGCCCCAATGTCACGTTTTAATGAATCTGCTGGGCTTTTGATGTTTGGCGGCCCCTTCAACAATTATAATATTAAATATGGCCGCACCCTTTTAATATAGCTCGCCCCAATCAAGGAAAATAGTGGCAATTTTACTTCGGTCACTGGCGGTCTATTCTACTTAACTGGTTTGTTGTTTTCTTTTTACTCATTTTCGCTTTATTTGCACCAGGACCTGACCCAACACAAAATAAAATAATAAAGCACTAAAACTAAATAAAAATAAATAAAAACTATACAAAATTATACAATCTACACGGGACAAATATGTGTATTTTACCCTACATCAAATATCCCCACACTTAACCTTTTATCGTCCCCGAAAAAGAATTATGCAAAACGGAATCATAGACGGAATAATTATTCGGGACAAAAGCTTAAATTACTTATTAAAATCGAAACTTGTGTTAGCCGCGATTGCAAGTATACGTGTCCTCTTAAACCCAAACCCGGTTCCAAGCCCTTATCATGCAAGTTTAGTTCAATTATGGTCAATCCACCTAGGGTCTCACGCTAAGAATTACAAGTCCACCTAATCCCCCCTCAAGCTTATAGGACAAAAGGAACAACAATTGGGTTATTTCCTAACCGCCTTATACCAAGATCAAGAGAGTTTAGAATCAAATCTATTCTTATTTTTTTTTCTTTACATTTTTTTCAGCATTTTTTTTCCATTTTTCGAGCGTAGACGTTGCTTTCCCTAACCCAGAGGCATTCCGGCTGTAGAGTCGCTATCCCCAACTCGGATTACTTAGGCTTCGGTACTTTTTATTTTCTTTTTGCAAGGTCGATTTCACACATTCTAGAGGTAATCCGGCTGTAGAGTCGCTATCCCCAACCACAGACTACATAGAAATGGCTACTTTCATTCAGTTTCTAGCTCTTTTTGTTTTCAACGAGATAATGACCAAAAACTCTAACGATCTTAGCTTATAACGGCATCTCTTATACTATTTTTAGCAGTTTCAATTTCTCCACTCTTCCTAGATGAGAACCCACTAGTAAACCGACAATTAGGTATATTTTAAGATCAAAGGAACCTAGAACCGAATCGAGCCTACCCGCACATCCCAAACTAGACACAAGCTCAATTATTTTATTCTCATATTATTATTATTTGCACCCGAACAAAAACCCGACTTTTCTATCATTTTCGGTTTTTTATTTTGCAAACTTCTTATTTCAAAAGACATTTTTTTAATTATTTTTGGATTTTTGAAAATTTTTTAATTTTTTTGTATTTTAATTTTTTTTTATGACTCGACTAACTATACTAACGACACTAAACGATAGTTTCCCATCCCCACACTTAAACTCTACATTGCCCTCAATGTAGGATGGAAACCGACTCAAAAAACTAAAAATAAATAAGAAATAAAAGACAAAGGGCATAAATGGAAAGGACTTAGCTGATTAATAACAACGCGTATGCTTCAAATCTCTTGTCCAATCCAGCTCGATCGTATAGCATTTCATTCGTGATCGGCTTTTGACACTGACTAGTATGCTTAGTAAACGCCTGATATCTGATAAGCAGCTTCAAAATCACCCGAATGGAGATTAAGTACGGGTGGTACATATTTAAACCTGCATAAACAAAAACAAGCAACCACCAAAGCAATACCGACTCGACACAAACGACTGACTTAATACTACTAAATTAGACTCATGGTACAGAATAAAAGACTCAAAATACAAACTCTACAAGTGGGTCACAACTGTTCACGTACTTATGGAGGATCATGTAAGCGCAGCTCACCTCCATGCACACTCTCACGGGCTGTAGCACTATCATACCTAACATTTCCCACATCGCTCCTATCCCCACACTGAGCCTTGCTCAGCGTTTCTATCTTAAATTCTAATCTCAGCAATCTCTCCTCTAACTCCTCTACTCTCCTATCAGGTGGATCCCCACACTTGGGTTCTATCACCTTCTCTAGACTTGGATCACACACCACCTCTTTTTTATCACTCTCAGCCCTCTCACTCTCCCCCACTAACGCTACCGCCTCGACTCTATCACTCGACCCTCTTGCATTCGTCACCTTGAAAACTACCGATTCGTCGCCCGCTCTAAGTGTGATTGTGCCTAAGAAGACATCTATAAGCGCTTTAGCAGTGTTCAAGAACGGGCGCCCTAAAATCAACGGCACGTTTTCATCGGCCTCCATATCTAGCACTACAAAATCCGCCGGAAAGACAAACTTGTCCACTTTCACTAACAAATTCTCTACAATCCCCCTAGGGTACTTAACTGTCTTATCTGCTAACGAGAGGGTCATACGAGTTGGCTTCAAATCACCAAGGCCTAGTTTTTCGTAAAATGAATATGGCATCAAATTAATACTAGCACCAAGGTCTGCCAACGCGTGGTTTTTAACATCACCACCAAACAAACATGGGATCGTGAATATGCCCGGATCAGTGAGTTTTTCAGGAAGTTTGTTTAAGATCACCGCAGAATAATCTCCATTCAATGGAGTATTAGAACACTCACCTAACCTATCCTTACGCTTGAGAAAATCCTTAAGGAACTTGGCGTATTTGGGCATGGACCGCAGGGCCTCTATGAACGGAAGATTTACTTTTAACTGGGTGAACATCTCAAGAAATCTCTCGTACTCCCTAACATATTGCTGTTGCTTAAAGCGGGCGGGAAAAGGAAGACGGGAGGGATCAAATAAGGGCGTTGGCCTAACCCTAACCGGTTGCTTCTCCACTCTCTTCTCAACCTGGGGCTCCTCGGTATGTGCGGTACTTGCTGGGCCTAGCCTATGTTGCACTTTACCGGGCTTTTCCATCTCTATCTCCTCATCTACCTCATCATCACTCCCTAACTCAACATTCTCTCTCACGACCTCCCCTAGACTCTTCCCACTACAAGTAGTGATTGCTTTCACAGAATGGTCAGCCGGGTGAGTGGTACCTGAAAATTGACCAGGAGGGGATTCTCTCAACTGCCTAGCTATATCAGTCACTGTTCTCTTAAGATCTAAAATGGTAGACTCTTGATTTTTAAGCTGAAGATCGTGACTCTTATTAATTTGATCTTGAGTTTTAACAAAATCAGTTAGGGATTTCTGCGTCGCCTGATTTTGCGTCATCAATTGGGCGAACATCTCCTCCATCCTACTCAAACTCCCCTCGAAAGCCTTGCCATTGCCTTGACTCTCTTGATTCGACCCCCCACTAGCAAACTGTCCACTCGAACCTGAACCACTACCACTCGTATATAAACCTGATCCCCTATTTTGATACTGACTAGATGGAAACCCAGGGGGATTGCCAGAAGGGCGATATCCACTACTACTACCACTACCCTGCCAGCTGGGGTTAAAACTATTATTATTATTACTAAATTGACCCCTAGACTGACCCGCTATGAACTCAACCTGCTCTAACGTAAGTGTGGGACACTCTATCGTATCGTGACCTCCCCTACAAACCTCACACCTACCAACTTTCTTCTTAATCTCACTCATCTCTTGTCTCACCTCTTGCCTCAAACTCTCGACTATAGCAGCTACCGATGGATCCAAGCTAACTTGGTTTACCCCTCGACCGGCCGAGGTGGTACGCACAGGAATGGAAGTCCTGCTGGTAGTGTTGTAATCCATATCAGAATGGGCGAAACTCTCAAACAAATCATTACACTCATTCACTGTCTTTTTTCCCATAAGTTGTCCTCCTGCTGACGTATCGAAACGAGTTCTAATTTCAGGGGTGAGACCATTGTAGAACTTTTCAACTAACGCCCAATCAGACAAACCATGCTGCGAACAACGAGAGAGAAGCGTCTGAAAACGCTCTCATGCTAAGTGGTACGGCTCATCAGGCTCCATACGGAAGGAGTGAATCTGGTCACGAAGGCGAGACGCCTTGGCTGGGGGAAAGTACTTCGCTAAGAAAGCATCACGAAGACCTGCCCAAGTAGTGAAAGTGCCTGCGGGCTGAGAATCGAACCAGACGGCTGCGCGTCCAGCAAGAGAGAATGGAAAAACCTGAAGGTACCTGGTTTCTAGATTAACACCCTCAATGGAGAAGGTGCTGCAAAGGCGAGTGATGCGATTGATGTGAGCGGGAGCATCCTCGTCATCACGACCATGGAACTGGCATGAATTGGTGATGGATGTCATGATGTAGGATGGAATCTGCCAGGACCTATCATTTGCGATGTTTGGAAGGGTGATGGGCGAATTGGCGCCAGTGAAACCAGTGGTGGCCTGCTCGTAAACGGTGCGATTCGCCATTTGAACTACGGGTGTGGGTGGTGGGGAAACGTGTGGTGAACCGTGTGGTGATGACTTCGGAGCGAAGTCGGTGTGTGGTGGAGTAGAGGAAGAACCAGAAGGACTTACCTCGGGTGCAACGGACGAACTGGAAGTCTTGATCGTAAGCGGTGTCGGCGGAGGTCCCTGCGAACGCGTATGGGGCATCAACTGCAAAAACCGAACACGAACAAGTAAGTAGACTCTAACGACGACTCACTAAACTAGAAAAGACACTAAAGCAAATATTTTTTTTGATTTTATGATTTTTAGACTTCTACGACTCAACGAACACAAATAGCACGTAATATGTCAACTAAGTCCAAACAAAGTAATCAACGCAATCGCCAAAGAATCCCCGGCAACGGCGCCAAAAACTTGATGTGCTAAAAGTGGTTTAACAAAATTAACTAAATTAAACCCTAAACTAGACTCTCTAAGTTTTAAATTTATAAAACAAAGACTCTCTAAAACCTAAACCACACAACCGACAAGTGTACCGATCAGTGTAGTATAGCATAAGGAAGTCCGAGTATCGAACCCAAGAGACTCTACTAAATTACGCTAATGACTCTATCTAGACTTAGACTGACATGGACTTAACTAATTGTTTATTGATTGGGGGGGGGGGGGTTTCTAAAAGTCCTAAATAAAATATTAAAATAATGCTAAAAGACTAGACACGAACTCGAACGAAGGCTTTGACCAGTGGCGATGAAGACTACCTAGGCTAGACGCAAGTTCAATTCAGAATGGATTTCTATTCGATAGTTTTGTGGTATGGAACCGGGATCTTCAAATGCTAAGCCTATTAAAATACCAACTAAGCCCCTCAATCCCTCTCAAGGTGATTCTTGTGGCACTACCTAGGCTGTTACGCTTACCGGTTTTCTAGATTTCCTCACAGTCCTCTAGTCTCTTGAAAGTGCCTAAATAAGACAATCTACCTCACAGTGCGAAAGTCTAAGGCAACTATGGGTTTTAATCTTGGTTTAATAGACAAGAGAATGTTTAAGGACTAGACCGATTTCTTAGACCTAGCTATAAACCAAACTGAGACCTATTAATAACCTCGAGCCTCACAGCGACAAGATTAGTAGAACACTTGATTTTATTAAATTACCGAATATTACTTCTAAGGTTACTTATGCAATTTTCACCCTAAAGGATTAATGACTTATTATGTGATATAGACACTCACCTAAATCAAGAACCCTAGCACAACCCTATTATGTGATAAAGACCGTCACCAAGGATTATACGAAGCAACAATTAGCAATAAAACAATATCAAGCATGCATATACACCAAGTTAAAATTCCATAGCCTTTACAATACAAGAAAAATCCATAAATCACGCCAAAAACCGAATAAAAATCCAAACTTTATTTAAACTATTGTCATGCCTAGGTAGTTAAAGAGTTTTAGCCAAGAATCATGGTATCAAAAACAAACAAACAAAGTCTCATAACTGAGTTCATTGAATTAAAGAACAAAGAACTAAGAAAATAAAAGAAATTGAGAAGATAGAACCCGTAAGCTTCAAACCCGCTCGCTTCCAATGATTCCTAGCCGTGAATTCTTGCCAAAAAATCTTCTTAATTCGTCCCTTATGTCTTCTTCGTGCGTCTGATCTTGCGTCAATGCCTCCTTCACGTCTGATGTTGATATTGTATATATAAGGCCGGCCCCTATATGATAATTCGTCCCTGATAAATGGGCTTCGGCCCAACAATATAACCGCCTCTTATCAGATCGTGCCTCCCACCTTTAATTCGTCTAATGTTATCTATATATACTATATAATACATTTCCCATGTCCACAAAGGTAATTTCCATTCTAATTTTTAAGACGGCATGCGAACAGTCATGACTTCTTCAGCTAATCTTTCATCCTTTCTCCCAAATTTTCCCCCAACTCAGTGTAAGTCGCCAATTGATTGATGATGAAACCGTCGGAGTATATGTATAATTAATTAGGTTTCACGCTTGAAATTCCTTCTTGCACATCGAAATCTTCAGCAAATTAAAGACAGCCATTAATGTTTGAAACCGTCGAGCAATTATAGATATCATCAGTTAGGGGAATTTCTATTCAGAATATTCAATATGCGTCTCAGCAGGAGAGACGAATTTCTAGGTTATTCCCAGGCTTAATTTTTACCTAATTTGTTGTCGTTTTTGTTCTAATTTCAGGGTGAAATCTTAAGATTCGTATGTTTACACATCTGTTGGGTATTTCGATCGCTAGGGAAGAAAGAAAGGATGTGGATATATCATTTACCAGGTGATGGGTTTGATATATATATGTATATATTTTACAGTTTTGATATTTTTGTTGTGTATGATGTTAGGGTTATGTTTTTTTGGCTAAGATCAAGTGTGATTTTTAATGATTAAATACACGCGACTACTCGAGCTTGGTTTTCCGGCGACTGTACAGCAATAAAAGGATGACAACTGTGTCGGTATTGGACATTTTCATGTCAATATTGGACATTTTCATATATTTACTCTCAATGTTGTTGATCATAGTATGTTCATCTTCATCTTTGTTCTCGCATTCGAATTATGCGTCGTTTTAGGTTAGTTATGTTTGTTGAACTCCAATTTATGTTGTACGGCTGGAAGTTTGGAACTTAGTTAGGAGTTGTAGTTAAAAATTAAAAGCTCTTAATTGGTTCAATAGTTTTGGATTCCAATTTAGAAATAGTATTTGGGAATTTCATCTAGGTCTATTATGTGATCTAACTACAATATAAGAGGGGAAGGGGCACCCTCGGCTAGCGGTGCTTGGCTTCGAAGTCACATGCGAAACACCGCCGCCACCCCCCTTGGGTAGGCGAGCGGCTTGGGGAGCTCCACTACTGCTTGCGGAAGGTGATGTGGGCAAGGAACTGCGAAAGGACTGGTTCTCTAGGACTGTAAGTCCATTTTTGTTTAACTTGTGTTTAATTATGGATGCTGACATTGAACTGATCTGTGAAAAACATACTTTTTTATATCTAATTTAACCGCCTACTTTACTTTTTTTTACCGTCTTAAAGGCTTGGTTTAAAAAATATACTTATTTTTATCTAACTTAACCGCCTACTTTACTTTTTTTATCGTCTTGAAGGCTTGGTTCAGAAAAGCGCTCAGGCGCGAGGCGCCTAAAGCACACCGTAGATATATAAAGGTATTTTTTTGCGGAATTTCTTTTTATCCTTGTGCTATTAGTATTAACATTACATGATGTTCATCTTTTACGTGTAGACACTTGGAGAAGCAAGATGAACTTCTAATGATGCTTATAGATCAGTGTCACATGAATTACATAAACTTCAGGTAATGCTTTTGCTACATATATGGCTTTTTATTACTTTCTTCCTTAGGAGCATTCTATGGGTGTGTACTTCTGACACGACGTGAAATCATGCACGGACATAATATGCATCTTCTGGTTTTATACACTTAATTATACCTCTTATGAATTTTTATTATTTATCTTAAATTCAAAAAGATAGAAAAAATTTTATGTTGATTGAAATAATTATATGCAACTTCCATCTATGATAAAACCTGCGTGCGTGTGTTGAATTATTCATCTTGGTTGCGTATATATCAAATTAATCGACTTCTGACAATTTACTTTGTAATTTGCGTAGGAGGGTGTTGGCGATGGAATCTCGATCCTGAACCTGAAAGATGAAATCATAAAAAGAGGAATAAACCCTGACGGTAAGCTTGCAGCAACAGCAAAGCAGTAAGCTCCATTGACCTGAGAGTATGAAATTTCTAATTTTCTAAGTTCTACGCCTAAAAAACTTCAGTTCTTATTCCAGTTTCATAACTTTTAATTGTCTAAAGCACACATATGTCTTTTCTCTAAAATGTACCATCTTTAAATGCAGGAACATCCTAAAAAGTTTGACCCTTGCGTATGGTCAAATGATACTCAAAAGTGGTTTTTTTTCATGCAGACCCCCACCTGGGAAATATTCTCATCTGTAAACACTCAGAGGTACTTAAAAAACAAAACATACTTAATACATGTTTACGTATTTTATATTACATTTTCACTAGGTTGAATATTTGCTTAGGTGGCGTTGCTTGACTATGGTCAAGTCAAAGAATTTCCTAACCCCTTGAGGCTCGGTTATGCTAATTTGGTTCTTGCTATCGCCGATAATGATCAAATTAGGGCATCCGAGGGCCTTAGGTAAGCATGCATAAAAACTATCATATCTGTATTAGCCATTTATAAATAAAACAGTTTTTTTGTTATTGTACATTGATAATAATGCAGGGAGCTGGGGATTGATACCTTGAGTCTGTGTGAGGATGAACGAACATAATTGTTTAAGTTAGCACAAGTTATGTTTGTTTAAGTTAGCACAAGTTATGCTTGACACAAAGCTGCCACCTGGAGTCGCGGTATTGCAGCCTTTTGCAGAGGATTCTTCGATAAAGAAAATTGTTGTTCAGGTCCATGTTTGTTTGTTAAATTATTGAAATTATTGTTGTCTCAGGTTTTAAGAAAGTACTAGAATATTAGATTAGTTTATCTTAGAGTAGGATTTTGTAACATTAAATATATACTTTGGATGACTTTTAAGTTTTTTTTTTGACCCTTTGACCAGTTTCTATTTTGTCTAAAAAATTTTATTTGACCAATTAGAGATAAGCAATAACCCAAATTAACACTTTCCTAAATCATAACTTAACTATCTGTTGATTAGGCGTTCCCAGAGGAATTGTTTTCGGTTCTACGCACGGTGCACTTTTAAGAGGGCTTTGGGGTCAACTACTCGTGTGCTGAGGAATGGCGACCTCTTGCCGAGGAACCTTTATATTTTTCAGGCAGGCTAAAAGGTAAGTCTAGCACCCAAATAAATGCAATTAAAGTTCAGACAGTATATGTGTAGTCAAAGACCCCAATCACCCAATGCTCACGTGGTAGTAATTGCCTTTGTGTATTGTACATGTAGAGGTTGAAATTTCATTCCATTTACTTATGATCTGGGTGTGTGTTATTGCTAAAGGGTCAAATCTTTCATATATACATGTAACTTAAGATTATTTTTTTATCGTTAAGGTTTGAATTATGTTCTCTCCCCGTATTGTCAACTCCGCTGCAACGCGCGGGTTCCCTACTATAAAATAAGATATATGTTCAAAACGACAAAACCTCGAATTCATGTTTGAGTAACATATATTTGGTCACAATATACAGAACTGGATTGCAGACCTATTCTGGAAGCAACTTGACTTTCATTACCCTGGTTGCACATAGTTCAAATAGTTCACTACGCATGGGCGTGTGTAGCCTGTTTTTGTTTTGGCGTGTTTTAAATCACGCTATTGGGGCAATTTTTTGGCCAATCACATTTGAGCTTCCTTTTTTTGGCCAATAGCTTTTTTGGTTGGTTTTTTTATTTATATTTAATTCTCTACACACTTTTAACATAATGCCCACATCCCCACTACACCCATTTTAGAAAAACGCCCAATAATGCCCCTTGCTGACTGTATTGCCACATGGCGGAAAACGCCCAAGGGTGGGGGCATTATTCACCCTTACCACTACGCATGGTCTTACAAGGTATTATAACATTGCTTTTATCCACAAGGTGCCTCCATCTTGAGGGGCATTTTGGATATTTGACCAACAGTCAAATGACTAATTAGTGAGGAATTAGAGATTATTTTCACTAAACATAAGCATCCATTTTTGTGTAAATGCAGGATGTTTTTGGGAGGTATAAGTAACTACTTCTCCAACCATGTGTCATGCCCTGTCATGATAGTTAAAGGCACTACTTAAAATGCTTTTCTAGCAATCTATTCAGAGGCAACGTTTGTTTTATAAGTATTTTAGCACCGTGCTCCGAGTCATTAGCTTCTTGGACATTTAAATGTGCAAAGTGAGCATTCGACGTAGGTGATTTATTTTTGTTACCAATGGGTCAAATAAAAAGAGCTAAAAAGGAACCTGTCAAATGTGTTGAAGTGCCAAATGGGTCAAACGGGTTGTAAGAGCCTTGAAATGTAACGTATTTTCAGTGCATACAACTTCCCAATTCACTTTACATAATTATTTAGAGTATAGCTAACCTTGATGCATTATGAACAAAAATCCAAAAAAGTTGTACCAAAAAGTGAACCCGGGTCGCATTTTATGCTTACATTATGTGATATGCTTTTGCTCAGCTTCAATGGAGGATTCTGGACGACATACGAGACATTGAATAATGTGTGCTGCATATTGTTTGTACTCTGCAGGCAGCACTCTTTAGTCCTAATATAAGGGTGAGTATATATGTCGTTTATGGTGCTTAATCTGTCGTACATTGTTTGTGATATGTTTTTATTTTTTCTGTTGTACATTGTCATTTGGGGTATGCTTCATTTGTTGTACATTGTTGTTTGGGATATGCTTCATTTGTTGTACATTGTTGTTTGGGATATGCTTAGATGGTTGTACATTTGCTGTTTTTGATGCATGATGTTTATGTATTATCTATTGAACATATATACAAAAATATAATTTACGTCATTGATGAACTGCAACACCTTAATCTTTCAAGCATTCATATGTACATTTCAAGAACAACTCATCCACCAAGTCAATTGCTTTGTTGCTTCACCCTTCATTACTATAGTCACATTTTTCACATTCTCTTAGGCAAACCATTATCTCGATTTCCACATAAAACAAGTGATTATGTGATACCAAACCCCCTCCCCAACTTGTTAAAATGTTTGTCAAAGTCAAAAAAGTCCTCATACCTTTTGAACCCTCAAGGTTATTATGCATTTTTCTTGAATTTTTGTTTATGTTCACTACAAAAAAATTGAGTATGAGAGACTGAAAAATTAGTCTCTGATATATAGAAATCAGTCCCTAATGGTTATCAGAGACTGATTTGCCAGTCCCCAGCTAGTCGTTGATACCTAGTACTAGATAGTGGTTTTAGTAACTAAAAATCAGTCTCCATTGCATGACACCAACAACGACTAACAGTCAGTCTCTAATACATAAAAATTCAGTCCTCAAATTGTCCCCTAATACCACGTCATTTCAGTCTCTGATACATTTCTTTAGTGACTGTAAATTAGTCTCGGATACTATGATATTTCAATCCCTAATGTATAACTTTAGGGACTAAAAGTCGGTTCTCTAAACATGTCGATATTGTCCCTAATATTTTTTATTAGATTCGTAATTCATATCAAATCAGTCTCTAATAAGGTGTTCTAAAGACTGAGATTTAGTCATAGATACCACATGATTTCAATCTCTAATATGCTTCTTTTAGAGACTAAAAATTAACCTCACATGGCATATCATTTTAGTCCTTAATATGTTTTTTAGAGACTTAAAAATAATCTTAGATACCGTGTTATATTACTTTCGAATATGGTTTTTAGAGACTGAAAATCAGTATCTCATAACAAATGTTTTCTGTCTCCAATATCATTATTATCTATCCTTAATATCTTCCTTCAGAGACTACAAAGTAGTCTCCGATACTAAGTTTTCGATACCACCTTTATTCAGTCCCGAA
>JARYGA010058090.1:0-28902 GCA_030545235.1 Helianthus tuberosus
ACGGGGGCGTGTTGAAAGTACAACAGGCGCATTTATTGTAATTGCGAATTACAATTAATGAGGAGAGAGAGTGTCAGACAGGCACGGGGCCGTGTCCAGCGGACACGGGGCCGTGCCCAGCTCTCTGTTCAGCCTATAAATAGGAGTGCTTGGATTCATTTCATCTCATCCCTTGGCACACCACCTCTCTCACACTTCATCCACCACCCACCACCATCACAACACCATCATCCACCGCCATCATCCATTGTCCATCGTAGAGTGTGTGAGTCGTCTCGGGATCCAAGATTGATCGTAAGAGTTCTTGACAATCAAGGCCATGTTTGCCTAAGTCTCTTACATCATTTGGTGAAGACAAAGTGTCTAGTATAATACTTTTTATTTCAAATCTTTTGCACTTTTTATTTGGTTTTGTATTAATGACTTTAATAACTAGTTACTTATGTTGAAGGTGATCTTTCCTTATCGTTTGTCCGTGGTGTCTTGGCATTATTTTACTGTCTATATAAAATAAAGGATTTTCACCATTCATATCTCCACGGTCTATATGGAGGTATGTTGGCTACCTGGTCGGGGGTTAAGGGAACGGTTTGGTAAAGGTCTTGCCATTGTTCAGCGTTTAGAGGTCCTGCAATGGACCTGGGTCAAATTTAGTAGGACCTTCTTCAATGCTTCACGGTATTGGATGGCGGGGGTCCAAACTCTTTGATCCCCTCATAAGTTAACTACTATTAATACTATAACCCGGCTACTTAGGACTGTATCCCTGCTGACTCGGACTACTTAGCCGAGGGTAACGTCACCGCCAAAAGCGGGGCCTACCACAATGTGACAACTCGAGTTTCCAAGATTCCATCTTCGCATTTAGTGCACGTTAAATTTTTTTTTATGTTGTTTGTTTACACGACTCGTTGTTTCACAACGCTTACATTTGTAATACGTTATATCGTATTTCGATTGATATTTTATACTTGGGATCCATAATAATTATTATATGTGAGTGTATGTTAATAAGGTTTTGTATAAATTAACATATGTTAAATAGATGGAACTCTTACTGAAAACAAGTACCCATGAAATCACCCAAGTGATGAAAACACTTTGGTGTTTTCGTCCAGCCATGTTTGGCGAAAACAGAGATGGGCTTTGGCCCATGGCCCAGTTTTGAGATATTATATATTTATTTTATCACAATCTTCTCCGATAAGTTTCCCATTTACCAAACCTTATCACTTTGTTCTCTCTCTACCTCTGAAAACCCAACAAACAGAATTCTTCTTTTGAAGCCAAAACCCCTGTTTAATCTACGGTTAGTGATTTACATGTTAAGATGATATCTTATATTGACTGCTACTGTGAGATATTATAATCTTATGATCTGATTTTGGTTGATGATTTAATGTTTAGATCATTGTTTTCTATGAATGGTGATTGTTAATCTTCGAGATAAAGTGATCGTAGATAGTCAGTTGATAAATGCATAACTAGATCTCCTGTTAAATGTTAAAAACTATGATGATTGTTGGATGTTAATCCTTATTATTTAGATGAGTAAGTATCTAAATGAATGTTTTAGCTTTTGTTGGATTGATTGTTCCTACAAATGATTAATCATGTAACTGTAATGAGATTTAGTTGCTGGGTTTAAGTTACAGTGAGTATTGTTGAAGAAGATGATAACTGGACGAAATCACCCACAACTTTAAAGTGGACGAAATCACATAAGTGATTTCGGCCCACATACATGTTTTCGGCCCACAGAGAGTTCGGCCCAAGGGGGGGGGGGGTTTCGGCTCTAAAGGGTTTTCGGCAATATAAGGGTTTTCGGCCCAATGAGTGATTTCGGCCACATGAGGGATTTCGGCCACTTTAGTGATTTCGACCAATATGGTGTTTTCGGCTCATGTGTTTTATTAACCTGTTAGTGTATAATTTCTGTTAAGTGTGCACTTCTGTTAGTTCAGCAACACAGTTAGTATATTAGTTCTGTTAATATGTTAACTGGGTTATGTTAACTGGGTTACATATGTAAAGCTTGAATTACATGAATGTGACTAACTGTTTGTGTGTTGCATCATATTAACTGTCAAACACTTCTGTTAGTCTGTTAATGTATAACCTTGTCAAAATGGACTGTGAAAGCCTTTATGTGAAACATGAATTGCATAAGTTGGATTAACTGTTTACATGGTACAAAATGCAAATTGCTAGGCACACTTTGTGATATTACTGTGATGATAGTTACATGTGAAATATTACGAATGTGAACTGATTGAGTATACGTGCACTATAGGACTTGACTGATTTATTGTGAGCACTTAACTTAGCATACCGAGCAAAACAAGGTGAGTTCACACTCTTACCAAGGCATGGGATTCCCGGGTTTGGGAATGGGATTGAAGGAATGGATTTGTACTTAGAATGTTACTAGACTATCTACCATCGTCCTCGGATGCACAGGATACATACGTAAAACCTACGTATACTTGTACACATCACTGTCCTCAGGTTGCGAAGGACACTTACGTAAAACCTACGTAAACTTATACTCATTACTGCCTCGGGTTGTGTCAGGCACTTACGTAAAACCTACGTAAACCCCCGCGTACCCCTATCCTCGGTTGTGAAGGACACTTACGTAAAACCTACGTAAATTTTGTACGTACTACTGTTCTCGGTAAGAAGAACACTTATGGTTGCAAATAGTCTAGTGTATATGCAAACATGGGAAAGCCCCCACTAATAGAACATACTATCGGCCCAGTAGAGCCACACGTTACGAAACGAACTTGCTTTTACGAACTTACTTACTGTGAACTCGCTCAACTAGTTGTTGACTCTCTGTTACATGCCTTGCAGGTCGTTAGATTTACATGGAGCTTGCACAGGAGGCACGGTCGTTGTGGACATGGATCGTGAATGTGTGGTTAAACATTATGACATTTTGTACTTAATCTTATGTTGGGATTTACATTGTTGCTTCCGCTACACACTTGTTTATGTTTGGTTTTGAAAACACCTATCGTATTGATGAATGACTTTTACTATTTATTTATATGTTCAATATGATTGGTGGCTTGATCCTGGTCAGTCACGCCTCCAAGCGGTGGTACTCCGCGTGTGGATTTTGGGGGTGTGACAGATTGGTATCAGAGCCATTGGTTATAGTGAACTAGGTTTTAATAAGGGAAAACTTTTTGTTAAAACCAGACTATAACCTGAACAGTGCTCAACGATCCACAACGACGCCTCGCTCCACGTGCAAGACTCAACATCCTAGGTAATATGGTATATGTTTTATTGCCTACTTGCTAGAATTGCATAGAACTTTGCTCAGGGTATGCTTAGATTAACGTAACACTATTGCATGAGAACACTTGTGTGCTTACTCTCTTCTGTTATCGCACTACTCGCGAACCTCTCTCACTTATGTCATATTTGCTATGAAGATCATGGCTGGACGCATTAACATGACACAAGCCCAGTTGACGGCTCTTATTAACGAACGAGTTGTGGCGGCACTTGCAGCCGCACAAGAAGGAGGTATACCCTGCCGTTGTAACTCACACTAGGATCTTTAGATCCTACACTCCTAAAACAACTCTTGTGCTTAATCTTGTCCTGGTTCTTATACACAACAGGTCAGCACGCTCAGCCACCTGTTTGCACCTTCAAAACTTTCATGGACTGTCGTCCTACTACTTTTAGTGGCACGGAAGGAGCAGTTGGGCTCCTCCATTGGTTTGAAAAGCTCGAGTCCGTATTTGAAATGTGTGAATGCCCTGAGGCTCGCAGGGTGAAGTACGCCACTGGTACTCTAGAAGGCATTGCGCTGACTTGGTGGAATGCGCAAGTTCAGATGTTAGGGTTGGCTGTTGCTAACGCCACACCCTGGAATGATTTTAAGGAATTGATCAAGGAGGAATATTGTAGCCGTGATGACATTCATAAGCTGGAGGTAGAGTTTTACCATTTGAAAATGACGGGGTCAGAAATTGAAGCGTACACCAGAAGATCGAATGAGTTAGCTATTTTGTGTCCTACTATGGTGGACCCTCCCATTAAGCGTATCGAACTGTATCTCAATGGTCTGGTGCCGGAGATTCAAAGTCACGTAACCTCAGCAAATCTTGGCACCATTCAACAGATCGTCAAGTTAGCTCATCGCCTCACCGATCAGGCAGTGGAACAGAACAGGCTGCCTAAACGTATCAGCGCTACTACTACCGCTGTCACTCCAATTACTCCTGCTACTCCCAGTGACAACAAGCGGAAATAGGAAGGGGATTCCAGCAAAGGTTCAGCTTCAGTACAGTCTCAAGTTCAGCAGCGAAAGACTGACAACTATCAGAGCCCTAGTCAGCAATCTTCGGGCAGTCACAGGCAGGGTGGTTATCGAGGGAACCTCCCAAGGTGTAACAACTGTAACAGGCATCACAGTGGCCAGTGCAACAAGGGTCTTTGTCAGAGGTGCCTCAAGATGGGCCATGAGGCCAAGGATTGTAGGAGCCCGCGGCCTGCGAATCAGAATCAGCAGCAGCAGCAAGCACCGCAGAATCAGCAACAGGGCAACAAAGGATGTTTTCATTGTGGTGCTGAAGGTCACTTCAAAAGACACTGCCCTCAGTTAAACCGAAACCAGAACAACAACAACAACCAGGGCAATGGGAACAACAACAACGGGGGAAACAACAATGATGGGAACAACGGCGCTAGGGGTCGAGCATTTGTGATTGGTCAGGCTGATGCAAGGAACGATCCTAATGTGGTTATGGGTAAGTTTCTTCTCGACGACTTTTATGTTACTGTATTATTTGATTCGGGTGCGGATACCAGTTACATGTCTCTGAAGGTTAGTAAAATGCTTAAGCGTGCACCAACACTTTTGAACACCAAACATGTCGTAGAGCTAGCTAACGGTAAAAGTCTAGAAGCCACACACATAGTTCAGGGTTGTAATCTTATCCTCGCTGGTCAGACTTTCTCTATCGATCTCATTCCTATAACTCTGAGTAGTTTTGATGTCGTCATTGGTATGGATTGGTTATCCCAACAACAAGCAGAGATCCTATGCAAGGAGAAGATCATTCGTATTCCCCGTACTGGCAAAGAACCTCTCAAAGTTCAAGGCGACAAGAGTGGTGTCGTGAGTGGCATCATCTCCTTCTTGAAGGCTCAGAAGTGTTTGCGGAAGGGCCACACTGCTATACTAGCACTTGTTACAGATACATCGACGACAGAGAAAAAGATTGGGGATATTCCTGTAGTACGCGACTTTTCTCAAGTGTTTCCTGAAGAGTTACCTGGGTTACCGCCCCATCGCCAGGTCGAGTTTCAAATCGAGCTAGCTCCTGGAGCAGCACCCATAGCTCGAGCGCCTTACCGCTTAGCTCCAACTGAACTGAAAGAACTGTCTAAGCAATTGCAAGAACTCTTGGAAAAGGGTTTCATACGTCCTAGCTCTTCACCCTGGGGAGCTCCAGTATTATTTGTAAAGAAGAAAGACGGTACCTTTCATATGTGCATAGATTACCGCGAACTGAACAAGGTGACTGTGAAGAATCGCTATCCTCTTCCACGCATCGACGACTTATTCGACCAGTTGCAAGGGTCGAGCTATTACTCGAAGATTGATCTGAGATCAGGTTACCATCAACTGAGAGTCCGGGATGAGGACGTCTCTAAAACAGCATTCAGAACTCGCTACGGCCATTACGAGTTTTTGGTCATGCCATTCGGGCTAACGAACGTGCCTGCGGTTTTCATGGATCTTATGAACAGGGTGTGCAAACCTTATCTTGACAAGTTTGTTATTGTGTTTATTGATGACATCCTGATCTACTCGAAGAGTCGGGAGGAACACGAGCAGCATTTACGACTTATTCTGGAACTCCTTCGAACGGAACAGCTATACGCTAAGTTTTCAAAATGCGACTTCTGGCTTCGTGAAGTCCACTTTCTAGGCCACGTGGTAAACACGGATGGGATTCATGTCGATCCATCCAAGGTAGATTCGATCAAGAACTGGCCTGCACCTCGCACACCAACCGAAATACGCCAATTCTTGGGTCTGGCGGGTTATTACAGACGGTTCATCAAAGACTTCTCAAAGATTGCACAGCCGCTTACATTACTGACACAGAAAGGTGTTGCTTACCGTTGGAGTGATACATAGGAAACAACGTTTCAGCACTTAAAGGATAGACTTTGTAGTGCACCTATCCTCTCATTGCCTGAAGGCACGGACGATTTTGTAGTCTACTGTGACGCATCTATCCAAGGTCTTGGATGTGTGTTGATGCAACGGGATAAAGTCATTGCTTATGCTTCACGCCAACTTAAGATTCACGAACGAAATTACACTACACATGATTTAGAGCTGGGAGCTGTTGTTTTTGCACTCAAGATATGGCGACACTACCTGTACGGCACCAAGTGCACCATCTACACAGATCACAGGAGTCTTGAGCATATCTTCAAGCAGAAAGAGTTGAACATGCGACAACGTCGATGGGTCGAGTTACTGAACGATTACGAATGTGCTATAAAGTACCATCCGGGCAAAGCCAATGTGGTGGCCGACGCCCTCAGTCGAAAGGATACTACACCTAGGCGTGTACGAGCGTTGCAACTCACTATTCTGTCTAGTCTTCCTTCACAGATACGAGATGCTCAGGTAGAAGCATTGAAACCAGAAAACGTCAGGGCTGAAGCCCTACGCGGCTCAAGGCAACGGTTAGAACAAAGGGCAGACGGCGCCTATTATGTAACCGGACGCATCTGGGTCCCACACTATGGCAACCTACGCGAGCTTGTAATGGAAGAAGCTCATAAGTCTCGCTACTCAGTACATCCTGGTTCAGATAAGATGTACCACGACCTCAGAACTACATATTGGTGGCCTAGCATGAAGGCCCACATAGCAACTTACGTTAGCAAGTGCTTGACTTGTGCGAGAGTTAAAGCGGAATATCAGAAACCATCAGGGCCACTCCAGCAACCTGAGATACCACAATGGAAATGGGAGCAAATTTCCATGGATTTTGTTACTGGCCTGCCTAGATCTCAACGTGGGAATGATACTATTTGGGTGATCGTGGATCGACTCACAAAGTCTGCTCACTTCTTGGCTATCAAGGAAACGGATAAGTTCTCCACTCTAGCAGACGTATACCTTAAGGAAGTCGTCTCGAGGCACGAGGTGCCCACCTCTATTATCTCTGATCGTGACGCACGTTTTACTTCAGAACTGTGGCAAGCAATGCATAAATCTTTTGGCTCTCGATTAGACATGAGCACAGCTTATCATCCTCAGACAGACGGGCAGTCTGAGCGCACTATTCAAACTCTAGAAGACATGCTTCGGGCGTGCGTAATTGACTTTGGCAAGGGCTGGGAAAAACATCTGCCACTCGTGGAATTTTCGTACAACAACAGCTACCACACCAGCATAAAAGCTGCTCCGTTTGAGGCATTGTACGGGCGTAAATGCCGATCACCTCTTTGTTGGGCAGAGGTGGGTGACAGTCAGATCACAGGTCCAGAAATGGTAGTTGATACTACTGAAAAGATTGCTCAAATACGACAACGCATGGCGGCAGCTCGTGACCGTCAGAAAGCATACGCCGATAAAGACAGGAAACTACTCGAGTTCCAGGTTGGGGATCGAGCACTACTCAAAGTTTCACCCTGGAAGGGTGTTGTTCGTTTTGGCAAAAGGGGCAAACTCAATCCACGATACGTTGGACCATTTGAAGTCATTGAGAAAATAGGCAAAGTGGCCTACATATTGAACTTACCAGCTGAACTCAGTGCAGTTCACAACGTCTTTCACGTGTCGAATCTGAAGAAGTGTCTGTCAGATGAGACCTTCATAGTTCCTTTGAAGGAGCTCACTATCGACGAACGGTTGCGTTTCGTCGAAGAACCAGTTGAAATCACGGACCGGGATGTTAAGGTCCTCAAGAACACCAGAATACCTCTTGTTCGAGTTCGTTGGAACTCCCGTCGTGGCCCAGAGTTCACCTGGGAACGCGAAGACCAAATGGAACTCAAATATCCCCAGTTGTTCGAAAACAATGCAACTACTACTGAGGCTGAAGCTACTACACAATTTCGGGAAGAAATTCCAAATCAACGGGGGGATGATGTGACACCCCAGGAAAACCAGTAAATGATAACTTACCTAGCTTCCTCAGTAACCGCATGCTAAATTTCGGGACGAAATTTCTTTCAAGTTGGGGATAATGTGACAACTCGAGTTTCCAAGATTCCATCTTCGCATTTAGTGCACGTTAAATTTTTTTTTATGTTGTTTGTTTACACGACTCGTTGTTTCACAACGCTTACATTTGTAATACGTTATATCGTATTTCGATTGATATTTTATACTTGGGATCCATAATAATTATTATATATGAGTGTATGTTAATAAGGTTTTGTATAAATTAACATATGTTAAATAGATGGAACTCTTACTGAAAACAAGTACCCATGAAATCACCCAAGTGATGAAAACACTTTGGTGTTTTCGTCCAGCCATGTTTGGCGAAAACAGAGATGGGCTTTGGCCCATGGCCCAGTTTTGAGATATTATATATTTATTTTATCACAATCTTCTCCGATAAGTTTCCCATTTACCAAACCTTATCACTTTGTTCTCTCTCTACCTCTGAAAACCCAACAAACAGAATTCTTCTTTTGAAGCCAAAACCCCTGTTTAATCTACGGTTAGTGATTTACATGTTAAGATGATATCTTATATTGACTGCTACTGTGAGATATTATAATCTTATGATCTGATTTTGGTTGATGATTTAATGTTTAGATCATTGTTTTCTATGAATGGTGATTGTTAATCTTCGAGATAAAGTGATCGTAGATAGTCAGTTGATAAATGCATAACTAGATCTCCTGTTAAATGTTAAAAACTATGATGATTGTTGGATGTTAATCCTGATTATTTAGATGAGTAAGTATCTAAATGAATGTTTTAGCTTTTGTTGGATTGATTGTTCCTACAAATGATTAATCATGTAACTGTAATGAGATTTAGTTGCTGGGTTTAAGTTACAGTGAGTATTGTTGAAGAAGATGATAACTGGACGTAATCACCCACAACTTTAAAGTGGACGAAATCACATAAGTGATTTCGGCCCACATACATGTTTTCGGCCCACAGAGAGTTCGGCCCAAGGGGGGGGGGGGGGTTTCGGCTCTAAAGGGTTTTCGGCAATATAAGGGTTTTCGGCCCAATGAGTGATTTCGGCCACATGAGGGATTTCGGCCACTTTAGTGATTTCGACCAATATGGTGTTTTCGGCTCATGTGTTTTATTAACCTGTTAGTGTATAATTTCTGTTAAGTGTGCACTTCTGTTAGTTCAGCAACACAGTTAGTATATTAGTTCTGTTAATATGTTAACTGGGTTATGTTAACTGGGTTACATATGTAAAGCTTGAATTACATGAATGTGACTAACTGTTTGTGTGTTGCATCATATTAACTGTCAAACACTTCTGTTAGTCTGTTAATGTATAACCTTGTCAAAATGGACTGTGAAAGCCTTTATGTGAAACATGAATTGCATAAGTTGGATTAACTGTTTACATGGTACAAAATGCAAATTGCTAGGCACACTTTGTGATATTACTGTGATGATAGTTACATGTGAAATATTACGAATGTGAACTGATTGAGTATACGTGCACTATAGGACTTGACTGATTTATTGTGAGCACTTAACTTAGCATACCGAGCAAAACAAGGTGAGTTCACACTCTTACCAAGGCATGGGATTCCCGGGTTTGGGAATGGGATTGAAGGAATGGATTTGTACTTAGAATGTTACTAGACTATCTACCATCGTCCTCGGATGCGCAGGATACATACGTAAAACCTACGTATACTTGTACACATCACTGTCCTCAGGTTGCGAAGGACACTTACGTAAAACCTACGTAAACTTATACTCATTACTGCCTCGGGTTGTGTCAGGCACTTACGTAAAACCTACGTAAACCCCCGCGTACCCCTGTCCTCGGTTGTGAAGGACACTTACGTAAAACCTATGTAAATTTTGTACGTACTACTGTTCTTGGTAAGAAGAACACTTATGGTTGCAAATAGTCTAGTGTATATGCAAACATGGGAAAGCCCCCACTAATAGAACATACTATCGGCCCAGTAGAGCCACACGTTACGAAACGAACTTGCTTTTACGAACTTACTTACTGTGAACTCGCTCAACTAGTTGTTGACTCTCTGTTACATGCCTTGCAGGTCGTTAGATTTACATGGAGCTTGCACGGGAGGCACGGTCGTTGTGGACATGGATCGTGAATGTGTGGTTAAACATTATGACATTTTGTACTTAATCTTATGTTGGGTTTTACATTGTTGCTTCCGCTACACACTTGGTTATGTTTGGTTTTGAAAACACCTATCGTATTGATGAATGACTTTTACTATTTATTTATATGTTCAATATGATTGGTGGCTTGATCCTGGTCAGTCACGCCTCCAAGCGGTGGTACTCCGCGTGTGGATTTTGGGGGTGTGACACACAATACTGCATTAATAACTTAATTCATTATCTTCCAATAATCCACCCTTTTAGGATTGTATCCTTGCTGACTCAAACTACTGGGGTGAGTTTAACGTCACCTTTAAAAGAGGGGCTTACTACAATAACTAAGATAATCTCTTAATTATGTGCAAAAGTGCGGAAATAATCAAAGGTTATACTAGATACGAGTCGGAACCAAGTGATTCATCTTGTCTATCTGTTTTTATTTTATTTTTATTTTCAGCATTTTAGTTAGTTTTTATTTTTCCTAGTTTTAAACATTTTTCTAAACTTTTATTTTGGTTAGACGTTGAGGATAAACCGGTACTAAAAGCTCTTGTGTCCTTGGACGACCTCGGTATCTTACCAACGCTATACTACACTCAACGATGGGTGCACTTGCCCATATGTGTGTTTAGTGTTAGTGAAATATCGTGTTTTATAAATTTAAAACTTGGCTAAAATAAGTGTTAAAAAGGGTTTAAAATATACACCTAATATATACGACACTTCACGCGCATCAACTGTATCTGATGTTACTGAAGCAACTTATCCCGTGTGTAGCCTCCATGATGTGAGGGATGGCAAGGGTCTAAAATCAACATAACGTGTGATAGGAACCATCGAAATGGCTCGTCCAACATCGTGGAGGTGAACGTAGTAAATGGTGCGGCCCGTAAGACCGTAGAAAATGCTGCTGTAGCAAAAGGATCGTTACGCGGGTGCTGACCTGGAGTACCCTTCTAGGGTGTGGGTATATCTTGAAGGAAAGCGTTAGGCATCTTGGCGCAATGGACGTCGGTCTTCACCAGGGCAACATCAGCGGGTGAAGGTGCAGGTGCAAACATCTCAACTGATAAGAAGGTCATTAGGTGCAGGTACTGGGTCGGGTATAAGGGATGCATTGTCTGGTAAGTCAAAAGAAATAGGGTTATGATCAAGTAAGGGTGCAGGATCAGTAGGTGCAACATCAAGCTGTCCCAAAAGGTGCAGAAGCTAACTCAGGAGCAGGCCCTGGGTCGTGTAACGGTGTAGTGCCTCGAGCAGGTGTTAGTGCAGTAGTCATAATGGCGTCGTCGTCTGTGTCAGTAGTAGAAAGATGTGACCAGGCCGTCTATAAGGTTGTAAATGTCACAGACTCAAAGGAGTCTGAAATCGAATATACGCTAGAATCAGAGGGTGGCCTGTTAACAGGGGCCTTAAGAAGTGAAATTAGTAGCAACGTTCTCATCTAACTTTCTATCACCATAGGCACCAGCAGAAGGATCGTCAATAAATATGTCTACGTTATCATTAATTGCTTACTCAGGAGCAGGCCCTGGGTCGTGTAACGGTGTAGTGCCTCGAGCAGGTGTTAGTGCAGCAGTCATAATGGCGTCGTCGTCTGTGTCAGTAGTAGAAAGATGTGCCAGGCCGTCTATAAGGTTGTAAATGTCACAGACTCAAAGGAGTCTGAAATCGAATATACGCTAGAATCAGAGGGTGGCTTGTTAACAGGGGCCTTAAGAAGTGAAATTAGTAGCATCGTTCTCATCTAACTTTCTATCACCATAGGCACCAGCAGAAGGATCGTCAATAAATATGTCTACGTTATCATTAATTGCTTGTCACGTAGCCAACCTTCGGCAGGAAAGTCCATAGGAGACGCATCGTCGAGGATCGGGGTCATGGTGTGCTCACTATTGGGATGACCAGTGATGAAGTGGTCATGGACCAAAACAAGAGTGTCAGAAGGATTCTGGTCAGCGAAACCATCAGCTAGGGTAAAGTATCACCCGAAACCTGGTCGCGCGGACAGTTGGAAGTTGTCCTCGTCCTTGGTCAGTATATCAGGATCACTCTCCGTGTCTGACGTAAATGTCTTTGGCGCAGATGTAGTCTCACTATCTGTGGCGGTGGTCGTAAGGTTATCAATGTCTGATAACTCATTCTCTAAATAGAGTGACATGTGTGCCGGTGAGTAGCATGTATATCCATAGTAATTATTAACAATTAGTGTATGCAATAACTACCACATATGCCCGTTTATCAATAGTTAGCAGTTAAGCATGTAGGTAGCAATAATAAAAGTATGTAGTCACAATCAATGCAAGCAAGAAATCCTCCTAGTCTCTAAGACTAAATCTCTGGCCTCTAAGACCAACTCCCTAGTCTCTAAGACTAACTCCCTGGCCTCTAAGACCAAATTTCCCTAATCCCTGGTCTCTAAGACCAAATTTCCCTAGTCCCTATGGCTAAATTCCTGGTCTCTAAGACCGTTCCTCCCTCAGCCTCTAAGACTGATCCTCCCTCAGCCTCTAAGACTGATCCTCCCTCAGCCTCTAAGACTGAATCATAAATATAAATTTGGAAATGTGTATTTGTGCCTTTTGTTTATCAAAAATGTTTTTGCCCTGGATCTGGACGTTTAGTGTATGCAATTGTAAAAAGTTTGAAAACATTTTCGTGAGAGCACTAGTGATCATAGTCTAGACTCGAGAATGAATCCTAGTTCGCTATGATCGAGGCTCTGATACCAAGCTGTCACACCCTGACTTTTGCGGAAGCGTGGTTTATTTGGTGTGACTTCTTAATACCATTACAACAATCATAACAATGCTATATGATAAAACATGAGATATTCATTCATTAATAAGGTTTAGAAAAATCCCATTTTTCAACAATCACAAAATAATTTATAAACCTTAACTTGATTTATTTGAGTTCATAAAGACTTAGCTAAAGACTTTAAACAAAACCAGGTTTAGGTATATATAACCCATCCAGGAAGAGGTTACACCTTCTAAACCCTGGATGACTTCTTTATTCAAACGCAGCTTGAAAATACGTGCATACCGTGCCAGATCCGTTAGTTTCCTGAAATACATGTAATTTGAAAAGTCAACATAACGTTGAGCGAGTTCATGTGTAAGTGAGTAGGTATAAACCCTTGTAAAAATGTCTGTATGTATAAAAATCCCTGGTATGTAGCAATTAAGGAAAAAGAGACCACCATTGGGTTGCAAAGCCAATGATAAGTGTGAAGTGATGCAGGAAGACTCAAACCTAGCGGATTTGTGCGTCGGGCACTTAGTCATCTCATGGTCCACTCAGCGGACTCAGGAGTGGGGCTCGCTACACCCAAATAGATCTATCACTAATGTCCCTCGGTCCTACAACGAGGATTGATGGCCTTAAGTGTTGTGCCCACAACTCACATGTTCGCGTAATAAAAACCCTCCTTAAGCTAACCATACCTTGTAAATAAATGTCTGTAGATGTCTGTAAATGTCTGTAACATGTATTTCACCCCCGAGGTGTAAAACTGAAAATAGTTAAGAGAAAAGGGGGACATGAACTCACAATATTGCATCTTCGGTACTCGTAACCCAAATCTCCTCAGCAAACACGACTACCTACAATGGTCTAATGTCTTATTAGACGAATGGGTCGTGCCTTGTCTTAGTATTGATTAGTGCCTTTGAGTTACGTTTTAAAGTGTCTTCAATATTTTAGTAATAATAATACTTCTCATACTTGTGTATTCGTATTTCCTTCCCAAGGATGGGATATTTTACATATGTCTGTTCGTATTGGAATTATATTTTTAAGTCCTATTTTAGAGAATACATACTTAACCATATTTCTGTATAAAACCAACCTCCTATACTCCGTATTTCGTTATAAAAATTATGGCGAGTTTTATGTTTGAAAAACATAGTCTAAAACATGCTAGTAACCACTTGTTTAGAAAAATGTTTACTAAGTGTTAGGATTTTCGGAAAATTTCGCCATAGTCTCCTTTGTAAATAGAGGCGTCCATGCTTAATAGCATATCATTTTCTTTTACAAATATCCCGTAGAATGTTCTCACATAGCCAACCCGACAATCATACAAGCAATATACCACTTATGTCATTTCAGCTTTATTAATCAAAACTGGACTGTTTTCGAGCATTTTAATAAAATGGTTAACCTTCTCCAAAAATTCCCAAATTTTTACAGAATGTCATATACATTCCAAATTTTATTTTGTAAAAATATCAGGGTCCAGTTCGTTACCAATATTTTATAGAAATTCATTTACCCGACTGCAATCAGATTTGTTACTTTCTGATTGCAGTTTACGGAAAAATTCACTAAAAATTAATCGTAAGTCCGATCGACGAAATTCTAGTTGGAGGATCACGGAAACAACAGTGACCATCTACAGTAAAAATTCCATGAGCTGATTCTACTCAGGTTTCACGTTACGACTCCGAATACAACACACTTTTTCAGCAGAAAAATCGCAGCTTGAGCTGCTGTCTTAAAACAGTTCTTTAAAAATAGTAAACGACCTCGAAAAATTACGATTCCAGTCCCACTTGTTCGGTTGTTCAAAATTACATAATTTAGACTTCAGAAAATCCATTTTTCGATTTAAAATGACCCAGTTACAGCCTGTTGAAGTTGGCTGGAAATTTCAATCAGCAAGCTGTTTACATTGTAGAAGTCACTAAAAACGCATCAACAAAGGTCCTAACCATGGTTTATCGATGATTTAATGTTCAAACCTCAATCATGCTTTAACCAACCCTAAACCAACCTGATTTCAACTTCATACAAACTTTTTATGTAGGGTTTTTATGTAGAGTTTCATGTTCATCTCTTTTAGTGTTCTATTTCTTGTGTTACTTGATTATTATCATCCTACTAAGTATCATAACAAAGAAAAAGATGAAACAATGGTGTGAAGGGACTTACTACTAGCACAAGGCTAGGGTGGAAATCTTAGTGCAAGGATGATGAAGAAATGATAGTGATAAAGACTTGAACAAAGCTTCCTTGAAAGCTCTTCTATCTTGCAACTTCTATGAATGATCTTCAAGCTTGGAAAGGGAACTTGTAGTGAAGAATATGAATGTATGAGAGAGATGGGAGGTGGGTTCGGTTATGGGGGAGCTGAATTAGGGAGAGAGAGCAAGTGAGAGAGTGTAGGATTTGTAATGATGAGAGATCTCAAGTGGCCAATGCATGAATAGATGCTCTTACACCCTTGGATACTTACACAAGCATTGAACCACCAATTGCAAGCCATAAGATCTACTTGGAAGTTGAGCACTATGATGAGGTTGATATGGTGGGTCCATAAGGGCAGAAAATTCGGGTGGGGGGGGGGGTAAATTGTAAAGTTTCAACTAAAATGTAAGTATTAGTTAGTTTACAAGTATATAATTCCATATACTAGTTAGTAGGGAAAATAGTGGGTGTTATGGCATATGGGGATCATGACTAGCCAAGAATAATAAAATAATGTGTTTGAGAAATATTTGGTGTCCCGGGTAATGTCCGGTTGTTCGGTCGGATACTGTTCCGTTAAAGTGTTTAATTAGTCCGAATAATGTCTTTTATATAAATTTTTGTAACACAAATTATTCCCGGCACTTAGGAAAGCGTTCAGGACCATTTAGTCAATTCTCTGTATAATACGAGTATGTTAAAAGCTGAATCGTTGCTAAAAATGCAGAATTCTGCACTAAAAATGAGTTTTAGGCACTTCCCGGCACTCAAATTATCGCCTAGTGACACAGTCTCATGGTCCTCACTTCCCTACACTCTATACTAGTGTAGTATCTGTCCCTGGCTCATACTGGCCAAAATAACATTGTCTGCCTATGTGCCGGCATTGTCAGCATTATTTCTGAATCAACCGTTCAGTGTGTTATCTGTGCTGTGTGCATCAAGTATGTCACAAATGTTTGGGTGTAATAAATGGAGTGATTGTATGAAATATGATGCACATGTATGTATGATACAAAAATCATAAAGCAGCTTAAATTGTCAGTAGTGATCAAGCACAGTCATTAAGCACATAATCGAAATTAATTAATTTGTACAGTACCTGAAATTTTGAGGGTTGTCACAACTTTTGGGCCCATAATCATTCATGAGTCCATCGATTGGAGGGGGCTTCAGCATATATCACGATAAAGGGCAGCCACCTATTTGATTTTGGGCTTTGATAACCACTCGAGATGATTAATATCATCTATCATCATCATCATCGAATTAGAGGGGGAGACTACACAATTTTTGGCAGCCACATTAATTACTTTTTGGGTTCTTAAAAATACATTCCATGATTCACGATTTTTATGGGCTCTTATAATAAAAAAAGGGGAATAATCATATAGGGGGATTGCGCCATTCATCTCGACAAGTGGGCAGAAATTAACAAAAGTTTGGGTTCTAAAAATCAAATCATACTTCATCATCATCGAAGTATTGGCAGCCGTATAACATCTTTTGGGGGGATCAATATACATCATCATCGATCAAGCACAACACGGTACCAATCATGTCTTCATCACTATCTCAAGTTTGTGATCGCGTCCATTCAACAATGAGCGGCTAGTCTCGTCGGTTTCACCCCGGTGTAGGTAGTTGTATTTTCTAGGGTTTATGCATTTGTTCGTTGATTCGACTTTGTGACAACTTGTATTGATTTTTGAAACCATTGACAATAGTTTACATTTGTTTCGTATTCGTAAATTGTCGAACGATGTTAAAAGTTATGACTTTGCGAAATGGTTATATGTACTTATGCGTTGTCGTGGTTAGGATTTACTTGTGTTGATTACAAAGTGCATTCTTGTCCGTTCTTCGAGACGTTGATAGTTATTGGCACCTAAGTCACGGTACACTAAATCCGCTAATCGTATGCAATTGAGTTGAATTAAAACATGTAGGAACACTAGGACTTACAATTACCGAAACCGGGTGTGATCCGTATTCTTAATTCCTGTTTTCAATTAAGTAGTTTAGTTTATAAGTTTAGTTAATAAATCATTGTTTTCGATAACATCAATTTGTCGGTTCATTCCGATTTATTTTCAAAACCAAACAAACAAATAAAAATTAGCAAACTTCATAATCACTTTGTACATTATTTGTAAATAATCTAACTAATCGAACGGGTCGTGCGATACTGACCACATGCTCTTCATGGATACGATACCCGACTTACCCTAGCTACCTAGGTTTAATTGGGTTTTTGACTGATCGGGACGACACGGTCACGTCAGAAGTTCATGGCGATGCTGAAGGACATACATCGAGAGGTTCAGCAATCAATGGAGTTGAAGCTAAAGTTTCTTAATTCTTGCTGTTATTGTTAGATTTGAACTTTAATGTTGTTCAATATGTTATGTAATTATTGGACTTTTAATGTCATGAATAATTGAATAAATTTTAATCTTATGAATCTATGTTGCGTTTTAGTTTTACTTATTTAGTGTTTGAGTTTGATTTAGATTATGTTGATGTTGAATTGTGTCTGAACATCTGTTTGGTAAGTCAACAGAGGTTTAATAGTATCAAGGGTTGGTTTGATGGTGAACAGATTATGTTGATGTTGAATTGTGTATGAACATCTATTTGGTAAGTCAATAGAGGTTTAATAGTATCAAGGGTTGGTTTGATGGTGAACAGATGAGTGCAAAGATAAAACAAATGTTCAGAATTTGATCATTGATAACAGTTTTTTTGAAGAATCTGTGCTCCTGCAAATTACAGAGAGTCAATATTTGGAGTTGTAAAAGGTCTGTTGTAGTTAAAGTTTGGTAAAAGAGAACATCTGCTGATGATGAAAGATTGAAGACGGAAAGGTCTGTATGGGAGACCAGATGTTAAAGAACAACAGATGATATTTAAAATATGTTGAGCCGACAAAAGGTTTTTATAGTAATAGTGGTTAGGTTAATAGCAGATGTTGGGACTTTGTTAGTCCATTAGATTAGATGTTGTACAGTATGTGAAATTGTAATTGTAGACCTTTGTATAAGCATACTGCTGTTGTTATATATTCGAACCTTCTTATGAAACAACTGTGTATGCCAACGACTGTTGATTTAACACTATTGACTAAATGAATAAATTTTAATACTATTAATCTTTGTTGTCGCATCTTCATTTTAATTATTTCAGTCATTCCTAAGTATTATTATTTATCAATAACAGTTTTTTGGAAGAATTTCCGGTAAGACCTAATTACAAGGAGTCGATATTTGCTGTTGTAAAAGGTGTGTTGTAGCTAAAGTCTGACAAAAGAGAGCATCTGCTGATGAATAAATGTCTGAAGATGCAAAGGTCTGCTATTGGTCAACAGATGTTAATGAACAACAGATGATATTCAATCTTAAAATGCTCAACAGAGGTTTTGATACTAACAGTGGTTGGGCTAATAGCAGATGTTAGACTTACGACTGTTGAGTTACACCGATTGAAAACAACTGTTTTTGAAACTTCTGCTTGCCTATAAATACATCCACTGCTAAAGGGTACCGTATGTTGTCATAATTTCTGTTTATTGTCACACCCCGATATTTCCACATATTACCGGTGGGCCCGGCGGAGAGTATTGTGACGTAGTTGATATCATCATTGTCAGTACACACAATATGCTAGCACAGCGGAAGGCTTGGTGAATAAACTATTACAAACCATAGTGTCTGAGTGTTCGAATAAAAGAATATACAGACTTGGTTGTAATAAGATCCACAGGCGGATCATAAAATAAAGTACAAGAAACTGAAATAACAGACTCCATGTATATAGGGATTTGCAAGATCCTCTTATATGACACTGTAACACCCTAGTTTCTATTTAACGGTTTTATATGTAAATATCAACAATTAGATGTGTAGTTAAGACTACACATACTATAAAAATATGGATTTATTAAAACTTTTCACAAATCATAAGTTATTCGACATAACATGATCAGAGTCGTCGTTTAAAATTTATGACGATGCAATGTGCGGAAGCATGTATCTTTATCGTGTTCGGTTCTTCGTTGAGCTTGATCGTCTTTCGGCATCCAAAGAGTACCTACATTTCATAAACATGAAATGCTTTAGTCATACGGGGTTTAAAACGTATCTAAACGAGTTCGGGAAACAAAACTGATTAAAATATAATTTTAATCAGGGTCCACCGTAAATTACGGTGGATACCGTAATTTACGGTAGCCCCTGTTTTGAAATATTCCCACCGTAAGTCAGTAGAGAACTGGCGTAAAGTTTTCAGCCCCACCGTAACTTACGGTGCCCACCGTAAGTTACGGTGGCCCCTGTATCAAATTCTTCCATTTGCCGTTTTTGACACGAAAACTTTCGTATCTTTCAATCCGCTTGTCCGTTTGACCTACCGTTTCTTCCTACGTGTTTGTAATTTGATTCTCCATCATATGGATTTAAAATTCAACATTTGGATTAACAAAATTTAAGACTTTTAAGTCTTCGGCTTATTACCCTTTTTACCAAATTTTGACCCGTTCGATTTTTATCAAACAAACAAGTTTGTTTGACCCTTATTGCTCATAAACCTATTAAATTCAATGATGTTTAACATATTAGGTTCCAATTACAGGTTCATATACCTTCTTAATCCCATTTTCACTCATATGCTTATTTTGACCCGTTAAGGGTATTTAAGCATATTTTAAGCACCAATCGCTTTCATTCGTTTCTAAATACATATGGCCACATTTCGTATCAAATGACCTCCCACCACAACTATATTTGTGGTGGAATCGATGTGGCGATTTATATATTACAAATTTTACCCTTCAAATTATTATTTATGGCAAAGACTCCTTATAGAGTCATTTGACCAATATTTTACATCTTTCGCTTTTCATACTTATTCAAAGTATTGACTTGATTATAAAACTCGTTTTCAAGCGACTTCTACGGGTTGCTTGCTTAATTTCGCTTAAAAGGGCGTTTTGGTCATTTTTAACCCTTCTTTTACGACGAAGGGCTTGCTTAAGCCATGCACGCCCAAAATCTCATTTTTAACCAAAACTTGTTTTCAAAACACTCTGTCTATAATTTTAAATCCTTCAGTTTACCTTTTAAGGTAACCGGATTTCCCTTTTTACTTTACCTAACTCTCATAGAACTTCAAATTCTAAATGATGAGTTGACTATACATACCTGGCTCGGATCAACTTATTAACCCGATTTTAATACCTTGCTTTGAAATCGCTAATTAAGAAAGATGCGAGTACCCATTGGATATCTATTCCTGTAAGCATATAACTCGACAAAAATCATTAGTCGATATTGTCAAAAGGTGATGTCTACACCTTTTGACCCGTTTGGCCGAATTGACCGATTATATTAGCGAGATGACATTTATTACCACCTCGTATATATGACTCGCTCCGATTTACACCGTGCAGTCACTTTACTTATAATACCATTTCTTAACACTTTTTGGCCTACTATGGCTTACGTCATAATTATCTTTTTCGTATCATGACAAAAGGATATTCTGAAATATATGACTAGTGTAAGATATACTTACCTTGCATCCGAATTACGTTTTTCCTTCATACTTGCTTCGTTTGACCCGCTTCCTTTCCAAGCCTCCACCTAGCTTGTCAAGCGTCAAACTATCATCATAATTCGTAAGACGGTTAGATTAGTCATCATTAATTATGACTATTCCATCTTACGGGTTTTACATCAAAATTCACCATTTGATTTCATTTTGGTCAGTTTGACTTTTAAAGGTCAAACTGCCTATTAACATAAGTGATTATATCATAAACCTCGACAATTCATTTAAGCACTTTGTCAAGTATCCGATAGGCATTATTCTTACGCCACCGTTTTAACTACTTTTCAAATCTAAGTTCATGCTATTATTAACACCAATTTAACTTAGCTCTTGATTATCAAAGTTAATTATTCATTTGTTAAGCAAGAACTAAAGGTTTCCATCTACATGTAAAACCCGTTTCATCATAGCATTAGACATTCATCCGAACATCAATATAATCGAGTTCTACATATTAATTAGTAGACATCATGATTCCAAACACCTATTTTTATGAACCCAAATCACTAATTTCATCATAATATACTAAACCCCTTTCATGAAAGTATGATCATGTACCCAATTTCATGGTTTAATCAAATACCTTCCATTCATTATCGTGCATAATGATTCCAAACATAGTCTTATCATCAATTTCATCATAACAATAAAACCCACTTAGCTAGGTGTGGTAATTCAACCATACATCCAAATCATAGCAATTTGTTCTAAATTTTCGCTTAGGGTTTGTTCCTAAGCGATCATACATCTCAAATTCAGCTATAGCTTCTCTAATCCATGCCTAATTCATGATTAGGATGATTATCCATATTTTACAACTTCACTAATCATCAAGATTTTACATACCTTACGATCCTCTTGTTCGGGTGATCGTTAATTCCTGCTCGGTTGTGAATTTGGGCTTCATTTGATCCTTCAATTTGATGGATTTGTTGAAGGTTAGGGTTTGGCTCCATGGGGAGCTTCCCCTGGTTGATCTCCACACACACCCTTAGTGTGTGTATTGTGTGTTATTACTTGTTTTAATTACAACAAGTTTCCCACTTGGCAAGTATTAGTCCCTCATGTTTTATTTGATCAATTGAAGCTACAACTTACCATTTATCACTTAGTCACATACTAGTAACTAGGTTAATTATCCCTAGTTAACTTAATAGGTTCGGGAAGTTATAACCCGTTATATTTTAAGTCCCGTTAACTCGGGCCTTTCATAACTTTATTTTCTCTTGAAAGTTCTTATTCGCTTTTTGATTAATATTAGGATTATTTATTTAAATCCTAATATTTACTGGGTCTTTTTACCACTAACGGTACTTTACCCGTCTTTTAGTATTAACGGGGTTTGATTACCAAACCCGTTTTCGGGGTGTTACAGACACGTAGTAGCTCCAGCCTATTTACGAGAAGTACCTGTCAATCAGTCTTTAGAAATACGTCAGTTTACACTGGTAAATACAATTAACTGACTCATTATAAAACATTTATGAAAATTTATTTAAGTGCACAAGGCACAAATCATTTATAACTTGGGACAATTATTTAAAATAATCTTGTATACATATTTATATGTTTGTCATACAATTGGGGCCGGTTGGAAGCCGGTCATGATTAACCAACTCACCACTTATAGAACCCACAAAGGAGTTATCCCCAACCTGTGGGTTTATATTTTAGCATTTTGCATCTGTCAGGTGTATGCCTACACCCCGTGCATAGGTCGTGGCCATTTTCAAATGAAATGAGCCGAGGATATCCAGGACACGGTCGTATTAACCCCCAATGCTTATGTTATCAAACAAGACAGATTAAAACGGGTTATGTAAATTTATTAATCACAATCCGATTAAATGATTTCATACCCGACCAAGTGGTATTATTATAATACCATATCCTAAGCCCGTATATGGGAAAATAAGTTAAAAGTATTTACCTGAGCTAAGTGTGAGAAGTAACTCAGCCGTATATTCCTAAAGCTTTATGATAATACCTTCTACTGAAGCTACTCAATCTGTATGGAAGGTTTAACAACCTATTAGGATGCTAACGGGTCTTTAGTTAAGTCAAGGACTTAGACCGGCTAGCTAGAAAGAAACTTTACGGTTCTAAACGCTAGATTAAGCGGAGACCAGAATAGAATGTGGTTTAGACCCGACAAGTTTGGGTACTTGTATAATATGGGTAAACTAAACACATTCTGGAATTTAAGGATTTAATGATAAGGTTAAACCCGTTTCGGCTATTTTACGTAAACTAGTCACATAAACCGATTCGAACGCATAATTGCATAACGGGTAACCAAATGAATTATATATAGGTCTCAAATGTTATTATGCTTAAAATATGTTAAACATCAGTAGGATGTTAACATATATGCCCGAAAAGTAAATAAAACCAATTTAAGTCACGTAAGGGCATTTTGGTCATTTTAATGATCATAAAAGAGATTTTATAACAAACTGAGGTTCTGGTCTTTGTTAACCAGTAAAAATATTTATTTTATCACATTACATCAGTAAGATATTACATATGTGTGAGGTTTACCATTTATGGCCAAACTATGCCCCGAAAGGGTATTTTGGTCATTTCACATATGCTTTTAAGGACATTTTTGGAAGTCTAAGTTCATGACTTATACCTACTGTAATAATATTAATATTTGTTTAAAAATTCAGAAGGTAACAAGTCTTAGGTGTTAAATATGGTTTTAAACCATACTATGCACTTAATTAGTGTAAAACTCGCTAATTGACGATAATTAAGATGTTTATGTAAATCTGAGATTTTGATCAGTTTTGAATGCTCAAAATAATTTATTTAATGCATGAAATTAGTAGGAAAAGGTTTGGCATTCAAATAATTTGTTAATATCATTTTATGCATAAAAAGGGTATTATCGTCATTCACCGATTTACACAAGAACTCTATGATTTAATCAGGTTATAATCTGACCAAAAATCCTAAAAATCCTTAAAAATAATATCTTAATAGTAGGTAATGAGTTTTGGTTCAAAATCCAAGTTTAAACATGTCTTATGCAAGATATCGCAATTGAATTAGTAAAAAGCTTCTAATTACGATATCGAGCATAACTTTAGTTTGAGACCAAGAACCGATGTCAAATTTTCGAGACAAGCTTATATATCAGTAGCAAAGGCTTTTGTCCACTCACATTTCTAAAAATCTCATTTATATGTAAAAAGGGCATTTACGGCATTTATAAGCATAATAACAAACAAGAGCATATAATTCAAACTACTAAGGACCAAGCAATATAACTCCAGAGGGTTATACTACTGTATAATGTGGTCCTAATGGAAGCTTAAAACGTGGGAGAAATAAGCTTAATCGGGTCAGAACTAAAAGTCAAAGCAAAAGTCAAGCTTTTGCGACTTTCGGTTATGAACCGACCTTAGACTGATAATTGTCGGGTTAGACATGTTTAAACATGTCCTAATACTAATTACCAAGTTATTAGAATGCTAAAATATAATTTATAACCTCTGTTTTATTAGTTTAAATTATTATTTTAAATTCTGTCCAGTTTGACTTTTTGACTCAAAAGTTTGACCCGACAATTAACTAGTAAAACGAAATAATTAGGAGGTGCCCTTTTAAGGGTTAATCACCTACCTTAATATGGTCCCATAACTACTTTTATTTCAGTTAGTGGCTGGACTATTTGTGATTAAACCAAAAATCAAAGTCTATTTACGATATCTTTGACTTTTCGGTTTTTAAGCTAATAAAATGAACTAAGCAGGGACTAAGACACTTACACAAGGTCCTAGCTATTTTTTCTACACTTCTTGATCCTCTTCTAATGTTGGATATCTCCAGAAGTGAGTTCTTGAATTGTTGCAAATGAAATGAGCACTTGAACAAATGAACTTAGGGTCCTTATATACTAATTTGCCATGCATTAGGATGTTCGCAGCTGTTTTGGAGGCATCTAGGATCACCCCAGGTGTCCTAGTGGTATCACAAGACCGACAATCAGCCCATGGTATTACTTAGAATGAGTTAAAGTCGGTTTTGAACTTAAACCAACAGCTGGCAACAATTTTCTGCACTGGGCACTTTTACGCGGGCCGCGTAAGACTCGGAAGGAGTCTACACGGGCCGCGACAACCTGCTGATCAGGTGAAAATTGTTTTAACATGTGCAGTTTCAGTCCCTGGCCCTTATAAACCTTATACAACTTCATTTTTTTTGCATATAAGCCCCTTGTAGTTAGTTTGTAGAGGTTCAAGGGAGTACAAACAAACTCCATTAGGCCCGGTTTCGTTAAATATCACCATAAACACAAGTTTCATCACGTTGACAATTTTCACCCAAAGTCTTGAAAACTTGTATAACAATCTCGAAACCATATGAAATTTATATCACTTATTCTTGAGAGTGTATTTGAATATTTCGAAGCCTCAGGTTCGTTAAAAGGTCACTCAGAGGTAAGAATTAAAATGTTGACACTTTTAACCCCTGTAGTTTATAATCCTTCGATTATTTTCATAAACGGCTTCTTATATCCAATTAATCACTCGTTTAAGAATATATTCTCCGAGTATGGTCATTTAGAGGCACAAGTTTGGCATGTTGACACTTTTAGTCCCTTCGCATACATATTTTCACCGTTTGTCAACTTTAGTCCTTCAAACTCAATCTTTCATATATTTAGAGTTTAGGACGTGTCTTTACGTAATTGGACACGTTTTTACGTGGTGTTACATTTATCCTAATGACTGTTGATTTACTATACTACTGACTGTCATCCATTATGACAACAGAGGTTCTTACGTGGACAGATGTTAGCTAAAAATAAAACAACTGCTGAAAGTTATCATCTGTTCTCATAACTTCTGTTTATCTAACGTCTGTTTGACTCACACTGTTCCCAACTTTTGTAGTCGACCAACAGAGGTTTCCAAACAATTGTCATCGGTTATCGCAAGAGAGGTTCTGACGTGGACAGATCTTAGCCATCAAATATTTGTAACTACTGCCACGTCAGCATTCACTTCTTCTCTCTATATAAAAGTTGTTTCATCCCTAAATCGAGGTTCTACCACTGCCGTCTCGAATTCAAAATTCTGAAAAATAGTTTCCAAAATATTAAAAACCATCCAACTTAAACCCTGTTTCATCCCCAAATCACCTTCTTCTCCGATGATGTCTCTGAACATCAAAAACCCTCAGAACTACCTCCCCATCTTCAAGAAAACCAGCAAAAATACCAGCTTTCACTCAATAATTGACCTTTTAACGTCATCAAAATACAAATAAATCCTTATTGCTGATGCTCCGGTTCATGCAGAAACACTTCGACAATTTTGGTTTAATGCTGAAATAGAGTCTGAAGATAATAATCCAGTTGCCATCACATCTAAGGTCGGGGAAAGTGTGGTACAAATTTCTCCCTGTACAATTTCCATTACATTTGCATTGGACGACTTGGGAGGTAAAACCAACTTTGAAAAACCTGAACTTCATACAGATTTCATTGAAAGAGGGTATGATGTGTCACACCCCGACCACGTAAAACAACAAATCGTGGCGGAAACGTCGGGGAGTGTTGTAACTATATTATTGTTTCAAACCATGGATACAAGAGTTTCGTTTTATTGAATATTAAACATTGTCTTAAAGTTAAACAAGCAATTCAAACATAGTTTATCATCGTTATTAAATCACTAAGGCCTCGTCCGGTCCTAAGTGAGCATGCATCCTTTTCGCAATCAACATTAAGCAACATCACCTGAAACATATGTAAAAACAAAGTCAGCAAAGAAATGCAGGCCTCGTCCGGTCCTAAGTGAACATGCATCCTATTCGCAATCAACATTAAGCAACATCACCTGAAACATATGTAAAAACAAAGTCAGCAAAGAAATGCTGGCGAGTACATAGTTTTTGTGTGAGTATCAGATTCATGGCTCGTTTGTATGTTGAAACAACTTGTACAACTTCGTTAATTGATATTAGAAAACCTTGTTTTGTAAAATGTTTGTATTGTAAATGAATAACCAAGTCAAAATAGATTGGTCATAATTTATAACCCTTGCCATGAATCTTAACCCAAAAAATTTGTTTATGTAAACCAAATCATAAATCGTTCTTATAATAAAACTCGTATGGTTTATATAGTTTCGTAAACATCGTTGTGTAATATTGTTTAACTCGTTCTCGTTATAGAACATCGTTCATTCGTTTAAATTGTTCCAAATCGTACAATTCATTCACTCGTTTAAATCGTTCTCGTTTTAATTGTGAAAACTACTTTTGGTCGTCTTGCTAATAACATTCAAACCTTTGTGACTCGTTCATCGTTCCCAATCGTTCTCGCATTAACAAACCTCCAAAGGGTAAGTTAACAATCATCAGATTCAGTCGTTACCCACTTAACCCACACATAACCATGGGTCTAGTTGATAACGGGATTTGTCGGATCCTATGGTACCATAACCTAATACTGGTCGGTTTGGCTAAAATTAATGAATGTCATTCGTTATGTAATTACCACCAACAAGTTCGTTCACATTATCGAAATCGTTATTAGTTTAGTATAAACCATCTCAATCGTTTTGAAACCATCGTTAGAATATCGAAATCATTTTGATACATATGAATCACCCCAAAATAATCGAAAACAGTAAAAAGAGGGGATCTATGTACTCACTTTATTTTGCAGACGATTCCGAATACGCAAGTCAAGATTAAGGTGTCTGATAATAAGGAAACTCAAGTTGTCCTAATGAATCGTACAAGAATAATGTATCAATATTGAGGTCGTATAGTGTTGACGGGATTTGTTGAGTATTTATTGTATTTGATAGTGTTTAGATTAACAGAAGGATCTTGTGAATTATATGTTTAGAGGGCTCGGAAAAATGATCATGATATAGAGGAATTATTTATGAAAAATATTTATTTATCATAAATAATTAAATTGCAAAAAAATGTACAATCGATTTAATATAAACATTTGTAATAATAAATCAAATATATTTAACTAGTATCATAATTAAATATAATGATTATTGGCAAAATATTGTACAAGTGATATAATTAATTTATATCATAATAATTAAAAATAACATTTTTAATTATTAAACTTGAATATTACTGATTTAATTATATAAATATTGAAATTATATAAAATATCAGTAGCAACATTATTTTTGTGAAGATCAACACTTAAAATAATTAATCTGAAAATTTCAGATTTTTATTCCTAAAAATCGATTTATTATTAATTATTTAATAATAAACTGTTTTAACATCATAAAAATTAGTTTTATAAATAAATTAACTAATTTCACATTTTTAATAAAAGCAACATTGATTAATAATCTTATAAAAATTATGGGAATGTTGAAAATATTAAAAATTAATTGATTAAAAAGAAATGCAGACCCCTGGGTTCGAACCCGGGTCTTTATTGTAACCAAACAGAGTCTTAACCACTGGGCTAAGCTTCTGTTTGTGTTTGGTTTAGGACTGCTATATTTATAACCAAACAGGAACTGGTCATCTTCTCCAATTGGAGTCAAACAGAAAGTCAACTCTTTCAATTCTACGGGAAAACTGTGTTATATTCAAATTAACTTTGGAGAAACATTGTATAAGCATAAAAGAATTAATTGAAACAATAAAAACGAACCGGTATTGAAAGGATGATCGGATTGAAAAATTCTGGCGAAAAAGTGAGTATTCCGGCGAGTTGCAGGTTTTAATCCGACGATTTCGGGTGTTTAAGTGTTTGTAAATGGTGTGGAATGTTGCTAGGAATGTAGGGAACTTAAATACACAAAGTTTAGATCTCAGATTCAACAAAACTTAGTGGATTTGATCTACTTTAAATTCTTTTTTTTTCTAAAAAAGTCCCGATTCACAGTTGTTATAGCATGAATTTGTGTCGTTTGAATGATTGGGATTAGTTGGGATAGGTTGGGAATCATGTGGGTAACTTT